>OX463788.1:56677925-56851190 GCA_949825025.1 Siphlonurus alternatus | reverse complement strand
ATGTGTGAAATTGTAACGCTGAAATATAAATAGAAAAATTAGAAATCTTACACTTCTGGCTACTTCCGGAGGGAATTTAATACAAATTTGACTGTAAGACCCTACAGGCTTTTACCAGCTGAATTTTAATCGAATGTATATAATATATACCTGAATAGTCAAGATAATAAATTCAGCAGTTTATTTTAAGAATGTTCTTTCATGTCTTATAATCTAATAATTGTTTCTCCAGACTTTGGACATCACTTTGGTCTATTGATAAAAAGTAGAGGTGTCCGTTCTGACTGAGGTTTTCCACGGTTCCCTCAGTTTCACCTCAACGAATGCTGGGACGAGTAACAGGCCGTGGCCACCATCATTTCCCTACCTTATCCTTACCCATTACCCCGCCGCGAGCTGTAAGCTCATAAGAGTGAATATGTTGTTTCTTGTCATTCATTTAAAAGACTTCAGCAAATTAAACAAATTGCTATAGTTCTCAAAATTAAGCTTATTTACATATTATATAGAAAACATTCAAACATGCATGTTTGCTTTGTCCTCCAATTCTCTTTAATACTGTTACTCTCACCTCGATCGATCCAATAAATATAAGTAAAAAAATAACAATAAACTATTGTCATAATTTGATGTATTATATATTATATATATATATTTTTTTTTTTTGCTTATTTATGTATAACGTATTTAAATATTATATATTTTACTAGATATTATCGATGGTAATGGTTGCATTTTTAATATTTTCAGTGTTTATCGAAAAGTGAACAAGAAAATTAGACACGATTTTCGCAACGTTGAAAAGTTTTACGTTATATTTTTCCCTTATTTTTCTATTTCAATAAATGAATAATACTTAGAATATAATAGAAAAATATCTTTATGTACATCGAGGTATATTTTTACAGCATAATTGCTAATTGCAAATCAATCCTTTAAATATTATATTAACAACTTTCAGTGGGTAATGTTTGGAAAAATTTTAGTCTTTTTCAAGTATTTCATATTTTTCATATAATATTTAAGTTAATTTAAATATTATGGTGATTTTTAATCAGAAAGTTTCTAGACAGAGCTTATTTAAAAGATAAGTTGGATAAAAAAAAAAAAAAAAACTTTTACCTTCGTATCACGTACCATAGAGACCATATTAAAAGTGGTCTGCCGTTTATTAAAAACTGAAGCTTTACTTCATGTGTTAAAGTTAGGAGTGCTACATTTACAAAAAAACATCTTTACGTGGTTGCGTGGAGACCGCATGACAAGTACTTAAGCAAGATCGAATACAATAAGAGCTACATTAAAAAAAAAAAAAAATACAAAATGACCTTTATGAACACCAGACGTTCTCATAATATATTGTGGGTCAGCAATTCTATAATTTTAGTAAAACTTTCAGGTATATAATAAAGAGAGTTACAGTTTGCACATGTGGTGTTCGTGTAAAATAATAATTGCATGTACCACTCAACGTAACACTAATTGATTAAAGTACCGTTATGATGAGAAGGAAGACATGAAGAACGTACACCAACTCAAACATTCATTAGCGAAGAGAATGTACTACATATTACATCACAATTATAGATTTAATTTATGACGCCTATTTTTTACTGCCGAGACATGATAATGCCTACTCCTGCACCGTAACTTTATTGCTAACATACTAAGTATGCTAATAATCTAATAAAGTACTGAAATGAAGACTTAAAGTAAGCTAATAATATGTCATGTGATAATTATGTGCAAGTTACTATTAATATATAATTTAATGGAACATTTTATTTCATTATATTCACTAAAATTGGGTCATTTTTATATGTGAAATTCATTGTGAAAAACTATTAATGTTATAACTCCACCCTGCATTTAAATTTCTCTCAATTTAATGGTGCATCTGGGAGGTGACTTTATCAGTTACTGACCATCCTGACTAAGGTTTTCATAGTTTTCTCAGTCACAACTAGCAAATGCTATGACGGATTGCTAGACCATTGATGGCTTCGAAGAGACTCATAATATTCAGAGCAATGTTAGATTAGGTTTACGAAGAGCCAAGAAGTTAGAATCAAAATAGTCTTTTAATTGTGACAATATCTATATCTTAGTTGGTCCAATATTAATAAAAGTGATAAAAAGTTATATAATACTTGTTGATTGGTTATTGCGATTTGATTTGATGCAGGGTTTGACTTACTTTAGCAGTTTTCTTCAATTAAGTAATTTTTAATTATGGTTTGAAACTGCAATGGATGGATGAAAATTGAACGAAATATATCCTTTTCTCTGTCAGTAGCCAATACTTGGTTGCACTTTTTCCACTTGTTTTCTGACTAAAATTTAAACTTGTTCTTCCAGTTCGATCACAGAAAGCATTAAAATATATCGTCCTGAAAATAGGTTTCCCATAGCCTGCTCCTATGTTAACACAATGATTTTGGCGGACGCAATAATTGCACGAATGATTCTGGTTGGTAACATAGGAGCTGAAAACGTGAAATTACGCAGTTAGGTTTTGAATATGCAAAATAGATGAGTAAATGAGGCAAGAAAGTTACTCCATACTGGTGACCATGCTGGGACATTCATTACAATTATTTTGAGTAATATTACATTTTTCAACTGTTCATAAATAGATTTCAATAGTTTTTCTACTATAAACGTACCAATGGATATTTAATAGGAAACTTAAATATGCTAAATTTCTTTTTTTTCTTATAACTAGAGCGCGGAAAAAAGTCTCTTTTTTTTTAACAAATAGTCGCCTATAAAGTCTACTTTTTTTGCAAAAAAGTCTCTAAAAAAGTCACTTTTTTCGAAAAAAGTCTCCAAAAAAGTCCCTTTTTTTTAAAAAAAAGAGCAACAAAAATGCATTTTAATAGTGCTATTTCTGATAACTAGAGCGCGGAAAAAAGTCTCTTTTTTTTAACAAATAGTCGCCTATAAAGTCTACTTTTTTTGCAAAAAAGTCTCTAAAAAAATTATTTTTGACACGCATAACTGTGTTCAAAAGCTTTTTATTTTATTCTATTTTTTTAACTATATTTTCGAGAAGAAAATAACTAAAAAATATACTAGAATGTGTCAAAAAGTCTCAAAAAGTCACCTTTTGCCGAAATAGTCGTAAAATCACAAAATAGTCTAAAAAGTCGCTTTTTTTATAGGCTCATTTTAATCCATTTCCGGAGATCGGTGGACATCCTAAATGACATTAAAATAGGCCCCATATACACAAAAAGTCCAAAAGACTTTTTTCCGCGCTCTACTTATAACGAAGTTATTACAATATTAAAAAGAACATTTTTTTTATTTATGCTGACAATGTGAAATTTAACATATCATAAATATTTACAATGTAAATATGCATGACATACCTTTTTATAACAACTTTTTTTTTTTTTTTTTTGCTGGCATCTGATGGTGTCAAATATATGAGTATTTTAAAATTTTAAAAATACAACTTGCTAAAATAACAATAATAAATATACTATATTAATATATACGGAATAAATAATGTGAATCGTTTAAATTGTCGTTTCAATAATTGATTCCTGTCAACTTGAGAGCATATATAATATATATTATATAATATACTCCTGTCTCCTGAATATATATAATATACAGGAAAAGTAATATAATTATGTACGCTCATAAATATAATATACTGTATAACATATAATATAATTACATAATAATTTATATTTATATTTTGTTTTGGATTTAAGGAGATTTTACTTTGAAATTAATGATAAAAATTGTTATAATATGAATCATGCAGGCGCGGATCCAGGGGGGGGCGCTAGGGGGGCTGCAGAGCCCCCTCCTCCTCCCCTCCCCCCCCCCCGAAAATTTGGATTTAACTTGGGCAATATAGGCACTTCCCCCAGTCCATTTTTTTTTTAACATTGGCCTTATGGAGGCAGCCCCCTCCGAAATTTTTTCCTCGATCCGCGCCTGGTATGAATTATTAAATATAAATGTTATAGCATTATGAAATATATGGATACTATACTGTATATTATAAGTATAGGTGAAATTTTCTGTCTATATATTCATATATTATATGTTGTTGCAGATTATGTGATCCATTATTCATGTCAAGCAATTTCTATGATAACCTTCAGCATGCATACAGTATGAACAGACTGCTACCCGCCCGCACGCCTGCCTGCAAGTTAGTGAGCTACCCCCTCGTTCCCCGTAACCCCTGCAGCCACCAACACGGTATACGTAATGCTTTAATCAATAGAGCTTGATTGTAGTCACACTACAAACTCATTAAATTTTACTCATTAGCTTTATGTATACATATGGAAGAAAAGGTCTTTATTTTATTAAAAATATAACGTTATTTTTGTTACGGATAACAAGAGAAATTAATAAAATTGATGTTATTATTAATTTATTAACTCAAGATAATGAATTATGGGTTTATTGAATTAACAAAATAAAATTAGAAGTAATGAGTTTATTAACAAACTAATTAAGAATGAAGACATGTTATTTTTCTTTTGTGTAAGCATGTTAACTGTATTTATTTAATACTAAAGGAAACATTTTTAGAAACAAAAACGGAAAAGAGGTTCATTTAAGTTGTTTTGGTTTTACACCTAATCACCTGGGATAGGGTAAAGGAAAGGTTTTGTGGTCATGGCCATCATCACATCATTTGCCTATTTTAACTGAGAAAACGTGAAAACCTCAGTCAAGATGGCAGGTGAAATGACAGTAATGTCAACAAAATTGTCTCCCAAAAATACAACATAACTTGACCCTTAGAATACGGGGATATAATTTTATTCTTAAATGGATATCCAGTTTGCAGTGCGTTTACTTAAAGCCAAGGTCACAGCTCTGAAATTTGAAGTCATGTCATGGCAAGCTCGTTCTCGAACCATTAGTGAAATAATTATTCGTGTGTCAGAACTGCAATATTAATTTTATAGTGTCTGTTTGCTACTGAAATATATTTAAAATATAATTATGAAACCTGGTTTAATTTGGTCTTTAAGTAATTAATGTTTTGTTAGAATTATGTAGCTCATTTTTACTGAATACATGGGACACAACTGAGAAAAATGACGTATTTTATATGAACTTAATGTCTTATGCAGTGTGTTTTTTTTATGCATTTTCGCATTTCAAAACTTCAATGTTTTCTTAAATTTTGTACAATATGACAATGCATTTTAGCAGAATACGTTTCTGTATTTTATATAATAATATAGTAAGTTTCAGTAAATTTAAAAACTTAAATTTTCTTTTAATTTTATCAGAGAAAAGATAAAGAAAAGGTTTATATTTTCTCTGATATTATACTATAATAATTATATTTTTTTACTATGATGGTTTTTAATTAATTCGAAATTTCAATTAATTTCAATTTTTTTTCTCTTAATTTTCTTTCTTACTGTCTCTGTGTATTGAGTTTGAAGAGGTGATCTGTAGCTCTTTTTCTCACTTCTTTCAAATATCTTTAAACTTTTTTGTTGTATATTTGGAACTGTTAAGTAATACTCACTTTTGTCAACAATAATTATTAAATTTATAACTATACACACTATTAAAATCTTTGAGAAAAGACACTTTAAGACAATAATTATAAAGTATTCTAAATGAATATTTTATTACATTTGAAAATTTTATTAAAAAAAAAGTGTAAAACACGTAGGAGAAAATCCTATGTGAATACTTAATATTCTATTAAAAAAAAAAAAAAAAACTCTGCAAAAATTTCACTTAATTTCCTTTTTATTAATAAAAAAAATAAAATGTTTATTTTTCCAATGTTTGGAAATTGTCTTAGAACAAACGAGGGAAGCCCGGATCGCGGTGATGAAAGGAGGAAATTGAGAGTGCGAACTTACATAATGAAATCTACTGGGCGTGGGATTAGGCACAGACTGGGGGGGGGGAGGGGGGGATCCACATCAAGACAAACTCGAAGCAAGAAGAAGAGTTTGGCAGAGACAGAGAAATTGTCACTGTAGATTCTTCTGCTGTTGGTCTTGGCTAAAGTAGTTGTATGAATGGGGTGTGAGGATGATTGTAGGAGTCCACTAATGGGGCCACACTTGTGTCTGCGAACTGGGTGGGGGAACATGGTGTGGAGGAACTAATACGGTCACAGATTCTCTCTCACTATACATTTCAATCTAATTTACGAGCTTGCCTAACAAATACTGGTGCTACCATGATCGGCCAGTGGGTGACATTCACATGGAGCTAGCGAGAAACGTGATAAGAGTGCCCGATGTCACTTCTTCTTCCTCTCACGCTTTATCTCTTTGCTTTGCTTTGCTTTGCTCTCTCTCTCTCTCTCTCTCTCTCTCTCTCTCTCTCTCTCTCTCTCTCTCTCTCTCTCTCTATGTGAGTTTCTCTGACCTTCATCTACGGCCTAACACAACACCATTATATATGTTGCTATATACAGTATCATTACTTTCTGATTGTATTCCTTCTTTGCTATCAAATGAAATCTACTCTGAAAGTATTCATTCTAGATAGCAACCAATGAACAGTGTGCGTGTTTTGTTTTCTTCACTCAATATATATTATATACAATGATCTATAATATATACAAATCATTTTATTGTAATGAATTTTCTAGTCTAGATTTAAAAGCTAGCACATAATTTTACAAAATAAATCTACTTAATATAATGATATTATCAAACAAATGTAATAAAATATTTTTATTTTAATATAAATAAAATTAAATATTTTCTGTTGAAGTCATCAACTACCTATGACGGTATGTTATTTTGTTAGTATTTTATTGAAGTACTATACCATAAAAATAAATTTAAACTACACTGACGAACCTCAAAGTTTTCCTCTATGCAATGGAGTATCGACCTCAAACTTTTTTATTGCAGAAATGGATAGAGGGTGCAAAGTTTTGCTACCCTGATTTTTTTCTGATTTTTCAGAGTCCGAGAACTATTTTTAAAAAATTATTGAAAGTTCTTTTTGTGACGTCACGAGGTGCCGCTCCTTAAGAAAAAGATAGGACTTGCCACCTCGTGACGTCACAAAAAGGACTTTCAATAATTTTTTAAAAATACTTCTCGGGCTCTGAAAAATCAGAAAAAAAATCAGGGTAGCATAACTTTACACGCTCTATCAATTCCTGCAATAAAATATTTTGAGGTCGATACTCCATTGATTTTATGTTTAAGGTAAAGATAACACGGATCAGCTGACCCAATGCTAAAAAAATCCCATTCATAAAAATCATGAAAAAAATTTAAAATGTTCTCCTCTACATCCCCTATCAGTAGGTAAAATATCAGGTACACAAAAACGAGCTAGTTTTCGAGTTATTAATTTTTAAAGTTAACTAATTTAACATAGAAGTTCCATTTCTCCATGTTAAATTAGAGAAAACTAGCTCGTTTTTGTATACCTGATATTTTACCTTATACTGATAGGGGATGTAGAGGAGAACATTTTAATTTTTTTCATAATTTTTATGAATGAAACTTTTTTAGCATTGGGCCAGCTGATCCGTATTATCTCTACTTCTACATGATAGATGTATTTTTTACTATAGCAAAGTGTATAACAAATTCCAGTATAAAAACAAACAAATAAATAAAATCGAAGTAAACTGTATAATTATTATACGGGAAGTATTTATCATAAAACGAATTGTAAGCTAACTTTAAGTCCTTTTACATGTTATAAACACATAATAGATCATCCTACATGTGTAACAAAAAATTTAATTTAAAAAATATGGACAAAAAAATGTAAGGTTTGCATTAATTTATTAGGAACTCAAAATGAAATCGCTATTTACAGTTTATTCAATGTTATTATTGTATGCTGATATTTATAATGTTGTAATTATAACATAATCACTAAGCTTCTTATAATATAAATTTTATCAATAAATAATTTATATACAGGTGAGTATGGTTTTAATAAGGATACCGCATATTTAATTAAGTTTAATAATTATTACGTAAATAAGTAAGCTGGCCTGTGTTATTAATAATAAGTGATAAAATTATTCGATAAAATGAACAAGATAGTTCGAAAGGGAAATGTTGGGGGTTGTTGCATGACATTATGGACATTCTGGATGAAATTAAAAAATAATAATAATAATAAAAGTGCAAAATTGTATACAGGCTTAAAATAAAATCTCTCATAACACATTGTCCTCTAAAAGTATACGAGAGAAAATGTAGAGAAATGTGCAAACACGATCTTAATGTTTTTTAACTACAGCTTTTTATCGAAATTTAATTACAGGATACCTTCATAAAAGGAAATATTAATAATTGATTTTATTAAACACAAATAGTGTACAGATGCAAGTAAATATAAATAAATAAACATACATATATGGACATAGAACATAGACACAAAATTATGAAACAAAACAATAAATTAAAAATTGGTAAAAATTGAAAACATAGTTTATAAATACAAGTTGCGTCAACAGTATGAAAAGGAAATGGTTCCTAATTTTTTTTTTATATAATTACAATATCTATAAAAATCTTTACATTTCTTTTAATTTTATATATTTTTCCTGGTAAAAAATTTACATAATAATAACTATATAATATAAATCAAATTATTTATTAAATATTAAATTTTATTATTTTTATAGCACTGCGTGGGATGAAAACTAATCTTACATACAGCGTAGAGCTTGCAAGAAATTCGTAAGTGTAATAATATAGATACAGTAGAGATAATTGCTAAGTTTTGTGACTTAAAGTGACAGTAAAAAGTAGCTCTTTGGTGTACTAAAAGGTGGCTGCAGTAACACTTTAAGATCATTATTTGCAGGGGAAGAGTCGGTAAAGCATCCAAGATGAGGGAAACGGTGGGAGAAGGGGAGCGTACTTCCACCCCACTAGCCTGCATGCCTGCCTGTATGCAGCCATACACCGTAAAAAAGGGGTATGACTACACGGACAAAAAAAGCAAAGTTTAGTGTTTATACCAAAACTCAGCAGTGCGAATGAGAGGATATAAAAATACTTTGGTTTCGGGGAAAGTTTGAGTAGTGCCCTATCGTCCCTCGTCTGAAATACCCATGATTTCGTAGAGGCTGTCAAATATATCAGGCTAGTGAAATTGTAAGCTGTAAATTGGTAAAGCAGAAAACTCATAATTACACTTGTCCTTAAATGTAGAGGACAGCTTATTGTTGTATAAGATGCAATCGTATCGATGAATACGATATTCTCCCATGTTATTTCTCAGACTTCATCGGGGTATGAACAACGGGGAGGAATGGTCTCATGCTATAAGTTAATTGTTACAGTAATTGCGTCAATTCTGGAATGCTTGAAATGTTTCAAGTGACTCAAGGTTAAGTGGGATGTTGGAATACGTCGCGATTGCAGGTAGTAGAGTTACGTAGTAGCCAGCAGTAACATAGATACAGTCAAATTAATATTATATTCCCACCGGAAATAGCCGGAAATGTAAGGTTTCTGGTCTTTCTATTCATATTTCAGCATTACAAATTGATACATAGGTCAGTACTTTTATTTCACACCACTCTGTAAATTTTCAAAATTGAATTACAAACAGAAGAGTTGCAAATTTCACATTTTCACTTATTTCTGAAAGAAACATAAAATTAATTTGACTGTACCATCACTGCACGTCCTCACAACATGGTTACAAATGTAACAACTTTATTATTGCTCTATTTTTACGAAGTGTTATAGGTATTTTTGAGATAAATTAAAATAAATTTTGATAATATTATATAATCAGACGATATAGATTTTTAGTGATGATTGATGATAATATATAATATATACTATATAAAATTAGACTACCTAGCCATTAGTCTGTTCTGAAAAAATATCATTAATAAATAATATCTGTGATGGTGTGTTGTGCATAAATGAACTCACCTAAAAGCAAGACGCTACATAGGCTCCTTTAAAATGTCCACTATTGATATATAAAATTTAAAATTAATTAATCAGTTTAAAAATGACAAGCACATTTAAACTTTTTTTGTGAGTGTAGCGGACTAGCTAGACTTGCCTCACTAATGTGATTACTCGGTCGTTCTTGTTGAACATCTTCCCTTCATTTCCCGGGGGAAAACCACCTGACCTCACTGACTCTCTTTAAGCAGCCACCAACATTATACTATCAACCATACTTACAATTACTCTACGTATATTAAATTGTAAGTAATATTTACTCTTTTTTATAGACACTTTAAAACGTAACGCAGTATAGGTATACTGAGAATGTTGTATATCATACGGTAGTTCAAAAGTTAAGACTTAATATCTCCTTAGACAACTACACCATTCTTAAACACCCGAAGTGTAACCCAAAGTGTAACGAAGAAGACCTACAAATAATATTAAAATAGTTTTAATGCTTTTCGTTATAATGAAATATTTTATCTTATAACATAACAAATAATATACATTTCCATTACTATCAGAACCAAAAAGGTGTGCCCCTGAATAGCATACAAGTTCCATAAGGAGAGGGGTACACCTTTTTGGTTCTGATAGTAGTTAAAACTCTCTTCTTATCATCTATATTCTAACGACATATTATATGATGGAATTTATTGACCCTAAATAAATACAATGATCATTTTTTTTTTTATAAATTAATTGAAACGTTGATTAATTTGAATTTATGACGTTTTGCGATGTAAGAAAGCTACCCGATTTGAATTGAATTCCATCTTTTACTCGCTTTTAAGCTCTCTCATTATCTAATTCCCTCCTATTTTGCACCATTTTAGAGGAAAAAAGATGAGATTACTTCTTCTTTCCTCTTATTGAGCATAAAATGTTAGAAATATTGTCTCCATTTTGTTCTCACTTTGAGAGTGGAAGATGTAAGATGTGTTTTTGAGGTAAAAAGACGTTATAAGATTAGGTTTAGACGTGCTATAAGGATGAGTTGAAGACGTAATTTTTTAACTAGGGTAATTTAAGTAAATTAAAATATTAATTCCTTGTTGAGTTTGTCTTGAACTATATAAATATAATTTCTTGAAGGAAGGAGAATTAAAGGCGAATTTCCCTTTGAAGTGTCTCATGCATACAAATTATGTAGATGTAATAATACTTAATAAATATGGATATATGTACAGCACTTGCAATTTAAATGAGAAATATAAAGTCAGTAAACAATTTAAGTTTTTTCCATAAAATTACTACAGAATTATACAATAAATGCTAAATAATATTGCAATTTATAAGTTAAATTTAAAATTTCTATGGGAAAGGGCTCCCCTGAAAACACACTAAATTCCTTCAATATATTGCTGTTGTTATAATTTATTGATTTGTTTTGATTCATGTATAAAATTAAAATTCCAAATTTAATCGATAAAAAAACAAATATAATACATAATAAAGTCCCCAAAGTTACCATAGAGCACCACCAATGTATCAATAAAGTTTCCTGCAAAGTTACTTGCAGACATTAGCTTGAAGTGAAAAAATTCATACACTGATAACGTTCATTGTGCTGGTACCGGTACCTTTTTGTAACAACCACCATCAGCATATTGTTAGTGTAACAATGATCGAGTCTCGCCACATTTTTACCTCACGTGAGCACGTGTCCAAAGTACCGTGCAACGATAACATTAAAATTTTAAACCAAATACTTGTAAATATAGTAATATTATTTTTATATTCCCACCGGAAGTAGCCGGAAATAATAGGTTTATGTCCTTCCTGTTTGCATTTGGAGTTTGAAATTTTACAGATAGCTTTGCAATAACGGGACTGGCTTATTTGCAAAAGTTCAAAAATCAGATATGTACAGGAAGATCAGAAACTACTTATTTCCGGCTACTTCCGGAAGGAATTCAAGTAAATTTAACTATATTATACTTGTATAAGAAGCTTTCAAATTCCCCTTGTTTGTTGTAACTATCTACAAATATTATTTACCGTGAAACTGTACAAACCGCAAATTTTTAGGAATCAAGGAGATGAATTTTTATAATATCCGATTCAGAGCTCACTTGTCGTCTATTTCCGGAAGCAATCAGCTTGGAATTAATCCAATAAGGAGACAATTTTTTTTCCACAAAAGGCAATCTAGGACTTCTATAACCACAATGAAAATCCTTTTAAAGTTTTTAAATGTTTTATTGTGTGACTCAAGTTTGAAAATTCTGGTAAATCAATACGTATTAAACATATTTTTTTTTTATTCATCATAACATGTAAAGAAATATATATTTATATTATATTGATTATTAAATTATAATTTATGAGAAGTTATCAATATAAGAAAGTGATCGAATTTAACTTGGACATCATATGTTGCTGTTATATCGTCTTGCATCGTGACTACTCGTAAGCTTAAGAAAAACATAAACAATGAGTGTTACAGGTTGAGCTTGTCATCATTTATATGATATATATGCATAAATTATGCTACAACATTCAGACTAAAGTTTAAAACTATAAAACTAAAAGTTTAAATATCATTACTAATGGAGTATCGACCTCAATTTTTTTATTGCAAAAATGGATAGAGCGTGCAAAGTTATGCTACCCAGATTTTTTTTTAGATTTTTTAGAGTCCGGGAACTATTTTTAAAAAATTATTGAAAGTTTTTGTGACGTCACGAGGCGCCGCTCCTTAAGAAAAAATATAGAACTTGCCGCCTCGTGACGTCACAAAAAGGACGTTCTTTAATTTTTTAAAAATAATTCCTAGGCTTTAAAAACCTGAAAAAAAATCAAGGTGGCATAACTTTGCACCCTCTATTTATTTCTGCAATAAAAAAATTGAGGTTGATACTTTAATTAATTAATAGTAATTCAGTAATTGTGACATTTAGTGTCACAATGTGTCACAATTACTGAATATAATATATATAAAGATAACTGTAGTTTGGCATGCTTTTTATCTCCTCTTGGAACACAAATAAAGTTTAAATTCGTAGTAGAAATCCCGCACAAGAGTTTTTTTTTTTTTTTTTTTTTTTTTTTTTTTTGTGAATTTGGTTAGAGAACTTTGACTTTATTTCTTAATGTCAATTTTTTTTAACCCTGTAACACTCTCAAATACGTACTGAAAAATGCAGTGACGACCTAGTCAAGTAAATATTTAATTAACACGCAAGCATAGGGAAATACGTTTATGACGTCACAGCGTCTTTGCCGTCGATTTTGAAACTGTTAGAGGGTTCAAAATCACTCGAAAAATTTATATAATATATAAATTTAGTTTCTCTATTCAAATATGCAATAACATCTTTTATAATGCAAGTTGTCCAATGGTTAATGCCATGATGTAATTATTTTCTTTTAACTGCTGCATAACAAACATCTCTACTATTATAATTTATAATAGATCCGTTTTAAGTGTAATAGTCTAGTTTGAATGTACATTCATGCCGAAATAAAAATTTCTTTTATAAAACATCACCTCAATATGAGGTCAGGCTTTTCGTAGCCATTACTCCCTGGTGTATATGCAACCTGCTCTGTTTTGGTGTTGGAAAAGTTGCCTAACCTCAAGGCAACCGAAATGTAGAGGTGGATCTGTTAACCAATTTTTGGTGTAAACTCAAATTTATATTATATTTCTTCTGGAAGTGTAAAGTTTCTAACCTGCCTATTCGTATTTCAGCATTGCAATATTTCACATAATAATATATATAGGTCAGTAATTTTACTGCGAATGTCTCTACAAAGTTTCAAAACTTAATTACAAACAGAATTGCCAGAAACTTCACACCTCCGGCTACTTCCGGAGAAAATATCATATTTAATTATTTATTCATTGTACATTCAGCCACAAGGGAAGAGGCTATATTTAGGGAATTTAATCTCCCTTTAGCTGAAGTATAATACAATATCATATTAATATGACTGTTTTTATATTATTTATTCAGAAATCATATATCTTTTTAGAAACTGAAAAATTCATTCAATTGGTATCAAATGATATTTTAATATTATTAATTTTCAAAATTGCTGATTGAAAAAGTAATTATTTATCAGAATTTAGCATCTTTCCATTTTAATTTTAAATTACATGGAAAATAATAATATAATATAATAATTATACTAATTGGTTTTTGAAATTTCATCATTGGGTTTTCTTTCATAAGTTGATGATTTATAATAATATTTACATCTATATAAATATAATTAAATAATTTTAATATAATTAATTTGACATTAAAAAAAAAATCAATTTATCATATTTATAATTTTTAAATTAGTTTATCACAAAATAGATGTCAAAGGTCAGGTCAATGACGAAATCTTGGTGATGCAGGTCTAAGTTTGCTTGAGATGTTTGCTTGACCAAATCGACTGTCCTATTTTGATCATCCATGCAATAAGTCAGTGATCTGGTATGTGGCAGCGCATGCTTCTAAGGCAATCCGCATGATTTCTCTCTCTCTCTCTCTCTCTCTCTCTCTCTCTCTCTCTCTCTCTCTCTCTCTCTCTCTCTCTCTCTCTCTCTCTCTCTCTCTCTCTCTCTCTCTCTCTCTCTCTCTCTCTCTCTCTCTCTCTCTCTCTCTCTCTCTCTCTCTCTCTCTTCTCCTCTTGCTCGTTATTTACTCCTAGCACGTGTGTCTGCGTATATTCTTTTATTTGTCGCTCGTAAAAGGTTCGGTATGGATGAGATGAGCGGTTTAGTTGGTCACTCCTTCCTCTTCAGTACGCCATCTGAGGCAAGCACGGGGGGTAACACCGTCGTAAAGTTGCCACAAGGTTATGTGACTTCTACAGATTAAACGTGCTTTTACGTAATTGATGACTTCACCAAGTAAATTACTTTTACTGAAAATACATTATCTTCAAAATTTACTTATTGTAAGCAATGCATTGTAAGGTGATAAGTATATTGAGAGAAATATAATGTGCTTTCTGGCAGATTGAGGCACGCACGCTCGCTTAGTTCCTCCCTACTTCAACAACATATACACTGATGACTTTGGACCGTATTATAGTGGTGGCTGGGTCTATTACTGATACCCAATATGCGCCAACTCTCCTCCCTCCCACACTCTCCCCGTCCAACTCGCCTCTGCCTTACGTCATAGCTCTCCACACACTGTCTTGATTTCACCACCGCAATGGCTAATTTACACTTTTACTACAAACAACTTTGTTATTTTGGATCTTCTTTTTTCCCCCCCCCCCCCTCAACTTTTTTTCTTAACTCTTTTCATTGTTATCCTTTGTTCTCTTCCTCATCGTTAATACACGATTTTTAGTATTTGTTTCTCCACAACGGTATTCAGTGTTTCATTTTTTTTCTATTTCTGCACATAATTTAGCTGTACGTGCATCATATTATTTGATTATATTTTCAGTATACATATTTTTTTTATAAATCCAACATGAAAAATATATAATTTAATTTTAAAATTGAGCAAGTCAGTTTTTTATGTCAATACATATTAATATTTTTCTTTCTGTCAATCATGACAATATGTATGTATGTATACACTCCTTGCTTCTGAAAAGTTACCTTCTGCATGCAGCCTTGTTAATTACCATGCCTTATGCTATTCTTACGGGGCATGGTTAACAAAGCTGCAAAAAAGGAACTTTTCAGAGGCAAGGAGTGTACATTACTGCGCAACAAAATTTTTTAAGGGTAAAAATTTAAATTAAATTTATCAAAATATCTTAAAAATTCAAGCACTTGGAATCCAAATTTTTTAACAAGGCTGCAGGTGGGATATTATATGAATAATTATATACTATATGCATGAAGACGGTTGGAAATGATTTTATAGATTTGTTGGTTTCGTATACTTTGTGAATACTAATGGATAATAATATATACGTTAATGTTAAGTACATACAATCCTTGTTACAACATACACACACACACATTCTCTAAAAATGCGTATGATTACTTTACAAAGGAAAATTAGCAATCAGCAATGTAATATAATACACCCTTAAATTTTATAATTTAATATTTTATATTTTTTAAAAAATATTTTAACTAGGACACTTAAAAAATATTATAAAACAGACTTGGTAAATATGTAACATATTTTTAGGGCATTAAATTAAATGTGCGAAAATTTGTGGTTTATACCATTTTTCTTTAGGTCATATATATTTTATATTAAAATGGAATGAAAATTGCGAGGAAAAAAAAAATCAGTTTTGACATTTTGAAATAGCTAGTGCTTTTTTTATTAAAACTATTCTATTATACAAATAATAGATTATACAAATAAAATAAGAGTATAAAAATATATGTATTTTACTGCTAAACATGGCCTTGTGTCGTAAAGTAAGAAGTTTGTTTTTTAGGTAAGTTGAGGCATTCAGGAAAAGCACGTTTTTGAATGAGTGTGGGTGCAGAATAGCTTTGGAAGAAGAGAGGGCAAACTATAGAAGAAGCAGGCACTCGGGGGTCAGCTAGGTATATCGCAATCCTTGCATAAAGAGAGATAGCCCATTAGAAATAGGGAAGAGAAGCGAGATTAAAGTTGGATAAACAGAAAAAAAAAAATGCTTGAGGCAGTTTGAAGTTAACTTCGCATATCTATTTCTCGCTCCTCTCTAGTGCTCGCTCTCACTCTTCAATAAGATATGAAGTTAGCTTAGTCTCAAAGTCTCCAACTACTAAAATTAAGTATGCTACTCAGGTGTCAACCTTCGCGCCTTCGTTTCATATCACAAAACTTTTATAATGAATTCTGAGAAGACGTCGTGTACGAATAAAATTTATCACTTCAATTTACAAGTGCATGCATGCGTTTGGAATTTAAGTATCAACTTTCAAAGCAATGAGAATACGTAGTATTATTTCATAATATATTAATATTCCTTTTATATTAATAAAAAAAGGTTATAGGCTTGATTTTTTAATGCACCAGCTGTATATTTTATTATCAGGCTAATTTACAAATAAAATAAAATATCTTTATGCACTAACAAATAAGAGTAGTCAAGATTTTTGTTCGCGTTATATTATAGTGGTTTCATTACGTAATTTTTGCTTGATAGACTCGCTGCCACAGGACAGTTGTTATGCAGTCTATATTAAGGAGGTATGATTAGATTAACTTGTTCATTTAGCAGGTTGGCAGACTAAAATATCTCACTTTCTACTAAAAATAAATATAAAAATTACAAAACAAAATTTGTTGTTCATCATAAAATTTTTAATTATATATGCTTAAATGCTAGTATAAATTATAATAATTATGAATTCGTTGCAGTGATCATTTCTAAATTTTATATCTTTCAGATATTTTATTACGGAGTTGTTTAATCTTAATTGCTGATTAAATTAATTTTAGTGATACTTACATTCAATTACATAATTTATTGGTACTAATTATTTTATTAGTACCATTTTATTTTATTGTTTTATTTATTTCTAATTCTAAAATATTTTAATTAACATTTAAAGACCTATTAAAATTTTATATTACTTAATTAATTTATTTTGATGCATGTTATTAGTATGTATCGTCATCATCAACAAAATGATAATAAAACCTACTATGAACCAATTGTTATTTAAAGTACTACAGAGTATTGATATTATTATATATATGTATATATTTAACTATAATATATATATATATATATAATATATATATATATATATATATAATATATATATATATATATATAATATATATATATATATATATAATATATATATATATATATATATATATATATATATATATATATATATATATATATATATATATATATATATATATATCAGTGGCGTGCGGTGGGTTTAGCAGGCAGTAATGCGGCGGCAAAATTATGGGACTGGACACAGCAAAAGGGGGGTCCGGGGGGCGGAGCCCCCCGGATAGCCCGCCGCAGGCGAAAATTTTTTTAAAAAGGGGGCGTGGCAGGTGACTTTTTAAGCATAAAAATAACACAAAAATATATTATATTTCGACGTTTTATACAATTCTAAAATCAATCACAAATAATTTTTTAAATCAATTTGTAAGACGAGTTAAATTTTTTGTCGGTAATGTCTTTTTTTATATCGATCGTATGACAGTTATATTCATGATCGATCAGCACATAATTAATATATAATATAATTATTTTCACTAAAAACAATACGTATAATTTTTGTATTATGATTCCGACTATGTACATACAGCTGCAATACGTGAAAAAAAAAATACGCATTTTATTCTCTGCAGTCAATTAAATTCTAATTGTGATCCGCGACGCGGATTGATCAGGATAGCAGTCGATAAATCAATATTTTATTTTCTAAGATACGTAATTTCTTTCAAATAATTTGTTGTTTTGAAAGGTAAAGTCAATTTAAGAACATGAGTTTAATCGTTTAAAATAATTATAGTGTGGATTTCATAATTGTGAAACTATATATTTGTTTTGCTTTAAAAATAAGAGATAAAGTTTTCGAATCTTATATTTTTTTCCCCGGCAGCATATAATTTACGATAAATTACGATAATCCACGAGGCAATTAAACATCGGCTCCTCGATCGTCGTCGCTCCCCTCCCTCAACTCCCTCCCAGGACTGAAGCTCGCCCCCACCTCTTAAATCGGTAGAAAGCTCAGCTTTTTCTTTGATGATAAAACTATACGAAAAAACGGGCGCGGGAGGGGAAATGTAGATTCATGCATGGGGAAAACAAAGGAGTGAGTCTACCGCTTTCATGCAAGAGGGCGTCTTTGCATTGCACCGCGAATTCATTTACGTTTTTGCGGTAAACGCTTCAATAAATTCAAACGAAGATTTTCACATTGACAAAGATAAATTATTTTTTTTTATTGAAATTTGACGTGATGAAATTGAAAAAGAAAATATTTATATTCTTTAAAGAAAGCTCAAATTTTCCCTAGATGCGCCGCATCCAACGCATTAATGGACCGCACGCCACTGATATATATATATATATATATATATATATATATATATATATATATATATATATATATATATATATATATATATATATATATATATATATATATATATACATATATATATATATATACTGAAAAGTTAATAATAAATTCCGTGTACTCGTTTAAATTTACTTTGTCAAGAACAATATTGTGGGTATAAAAATTTCAAAATTTATCTTGGAGTTGCTGAAGTACTAAATTCAAATATGAGGAACTTCCCTTTCTACGATTTGCTACGCATTTTGTTTATAGAATTTCTCCTTTTACATTCTCCAATCGGTTTTGGTAAACTTATTTATTATTATTTTCCCATTTTTCCCTTCTAAACTTTGTATTTATTAACATCCTCAGAATTATTGTTTTACTATGATATATTATAGCGAGAGAAGCTAAATAATCAAAATCGGGACACCTAGATGTTAAAATCAAATTTGGAAGTTTGATTAATATTCGATTAAAAGTGACAGAAATTAGAAAGCATTCACAGAGCGTTTTAAGACTATATATTTTTTTAATATTCATTATTTTTGTAGGTAAAAATTTTCAAGACTTAAAAAATATGATGGTCTTAAAGTTTTGTTAGTGCCCTATTATGCTTGTTTCAATTATATCCCTTTAAAACCAATAAGTTATTATAACACTACTGAAAAAAAAAAAAAAAAAACTTGTTAATAATATGTAATAGTTTTAATTTTCTTCGTTTAGATCGAGTGTCGCAGTAAAGAATTCAAATTTCAATTAAAAATTATAAACATAAAATTCATGCACTCCTATTTTGGTAACGTAAAGGGTTAAAGGCTCGTTGCAGTGTGAGCCTAAAATAAAGAACAAATTTATATTTATGCACTTGAAATTTGTACCTTGACGAATTCAAAATGCTTGAAAATATAAACATATATGAAACGATTTATTTATTTAAAAATCTACTTAATTAAACATGTGTCATAAAATTTAATGTCCAATATTAAATTATGCTGGATAATTACAATAATATCTCAACAACAATAAGTCGTTAAATGTCTTACGTCAATATGCTGCGTTTGTAATCTAATCAATTTGCAACGCTCATTTCAAATCTCGTAAGAGTATAAATATGCAGCAACTCAGTGGTCTTAGTGCACTCACATTTCAATCTTGACTAGCAACACTTGCTCAAGTTGAATTGTGATACTTGCAAGTTTTTCTTAAACAATTGATACCATAATTTTTCCGTATTAAGATGGTGTCCCAAATTTTTTTGCGTGTAATGCTTTTTATTTTAATACTTTGCGCTTTTTTTGTGCTCGTATTGCTTAATTATTTGAAAGGTAAGTTTATTGCATTTTTTTTCAATTATTTATCGAATTGAATTTTCAGGAGTTAAAAGTTAGGAGTGAAATTCAAGTTGATGTATCAGTACGATCTTTTCTATATTACTGTGTTATTATGTAAGCGAAAAATATGACTGCACTGTAAATATATTTTTATCTATATATTCAATTTTTAACTTTTCAATATTGTTTATTGTAAAAAAGCTTTAAAGTAAACAAAAGGTAACACGACAACACTGGAACAAAAGAGTACTGTTGGTGCTTTCCAGAGGTGCACATAAAATCAATATAGCAGAAGATTAATTTATATTTTATAATAACTAATTTTTTCCAACCTTACAATAATTAATAACAGGAAATCTATACTGTATATATGTTACTGGATATTTATGTTATTCTGCAGGGAGAAAAGATAAGGAATTAGCAGCATGACATAAAATTAGATAGTAGATTTATTACACCTTATAACAGTTTGAAAGCATCAAAGTCAGGATCTAAATTACACTAATTTGCAGAATTTGCTTAAATCATAAGTGATGTAACCAGAGATCTCATATGTAAACTCTTTGGTGATAAGTGTTTATAAGGTCCATACTTTCCCTCCTCTTTTTCATTGCATTTGATTTATTTATTGGTCACTTTCTCTAGTTACCAAACAAGTCCTTTCTCTGGTCCACTTCCAAGTGAACTTTGAACTGTTAGCGAATAATATAACCATTTATATAATGTTACATTTTTATATAACACAGTGTAATTTACATATTATTATTTATACATATACGTATATTTTTTCATAAATTCTGAAATATGCAAGCTTTCTGTAAAGCAATAATTTCCTTATGCACTGTGTGGTATAAGGTTAACCAAGTGCAGAAAGACAGAAGATTTACGAACAGGTCTATTGATTCTCTTTTCATATTCTCAGGTCAGGCCATGGATTCTTCCTCTACCAAGGTGGACGATCAAAATGAAGGGTACGTCACTGGCATCATCCACGGTGAAGAAGCCAATAATAATTATTATTATTTAAATAACTTTAAAACAAATAATTTACCCATAGAATTTTGACTGCAGGCAATATTATATTAAAAGTATACCGTAGATAAATATTCCCACTTGATATTTGATTATTCTTGTTAAGCAAAGAACTTTCAAGTGCCATATAAAAGATATTTTAGGGTTATCTCATACAGAATCGTATGATTTCACAGTGTATGAAAAAAAAAAAAAAAACTAAAAAACTAAAAAAGGAACCTGGATGCGATCAGGTATACGCGCGCACACAGCTTCGTTTCGTATCGCATACGATCGTACGTTTCTCATTTCGAACCGGTTGTAATGTTTTTTTTTTCATGCTATACGAAATCATACGATACGAAGGTAGTGTGCGACCTTCCTTATGACTTTAAAATTTAACATGAATACAGGAATTAAATGTTCATGGGCTTTGTGCTTTATTTCTTTATTTTGTCAAGTTCAAACCTCACAATTTGTTTATGTCATAAATTAACCATGCAGATATGCAGTTTGTCCCTAAGTGTCATTTTCTTATATTCCAGCGAGCTAAGCTTACTACGAACAGTTCTCCAACCGAAGATGCAGCAAGAAAGGACAACAAGGCTCTGTGGCTTAGTGAAGGCGAAATCGAGTACCCGACCGTCACCAATAGGATAAATATAAAATATTAAGGTTATTACTTACGGTTAGCAGGAAAATTTTTAACCCTACCTTTATACGACAAAATTGCTAGAAAAATTAGAACTGCCAAGTATACAATACTAAGTGCTAAGTAATTAGTACTCCTAAGATTTACTGTTAGATATTTCAAACGAAATAAATTTTGATATTTTTAATTTCATTAAGAAAAATCGTTTTCCAATAAGTCAGTAAAAAATTATACAGTCTAAAATTAAGCAATTGGATTTTTAATTAAAATAAATTTGAATAATAATAAATTTAAAAAATACAACGAATATTATCAAGTAATTTGAATGTGTCTAACTATTTGAGTGTACTGCAGATCAAGGCAATCTGCTTTGTAGAATGCCTTGTGTAGATATTAAATATAACTTTAATTATTCATGTTTTCAGACTTGTTAGAAATTTTAGTTGTCAAATAATAGCTTAATACAGTTACTAAAACTAAATTGTTGATAATACCCCTTCTTATACTTATTCTAATAATCATGCATGCAAAAAGCATACATATACTCAATATATGAGCTTAAATTTTTGTTTTTATTTTTGTTGTAATTTTTGTTCAAAATGTTTGTGAATAAATTAATAAAGCCTCATTATTTACTTTTGAAGTATTGTGTTTCAATATTATTTTTGAAGAATGTTAGGTCAGCATAATGAAATAAATTTGATATTAATTTCATTAGAAAAGCATGTACTCTATGCCATTTCATACAATACCTATTTTTTCTTTTATTGATAATAAATAATTAATTAAAATAATCAATACAAAATTTAGTTTTAAATTTTTTAAATTAAAAACAACTAAAATTAGAATATTTTATCTATATGAATATTTACTTTTATTTCAAGATCTATCTGACAAGTAAGATAAAAGTAGTAAATTTTACTTCATACACACAACATTGAAAATAGTACCTACAAGGACGTACGTGGTATATTTGATATATGAATTTGATACCACATTTTAGTACTAAGCATTATTGGACAAAGTCTTCGTTAAGTTTTTTGAGCCATTATAGTTCTGCTAAATTATGTTCTTTGGTTTGGAGTTTTAAACAAATAATGTGAAAATAAACCCAAAATAGTTATATATCATGCAACCAAAGATAATGTTTCTAATAATTATAAATCGTAATCATGTTAATATTACAATTTTAAATAAATATGCAATCTTCTTTATTGATATCAAAATCCAAATTTTAAACTCATCATACGTTCTAAAATAACAAAGAAATTAATAATCTTATTTTTGGTAAATGTTCCTACATTACTTATAATTCAATTAGCATTCTAAATCGGGGACGATGAGTTGTAAAGTTCTTAAGGATTCTGTTTAATAGTTTTAAAGTTAATATTTGCTGCTGAATCAATTTACGTAATTTTATGGAAACGGAAGGATCTGTCTATAAATTTATTTAACGTTAAAACGTATTTTTTTTGGTCGTCGATGCCTTTTATACACCTCCAGAAAGTTTCGAAATGGAAATACAAACAGGAAAGCCATAAACCTTGCACTTCCTGCTGCTACCGAAGGGCCTTCTGCTTTACAACGATCTTCATCGCAGAGACACATCTACATCAAATATTACTAACATTATATAGAGAGTCATGCCCTTTGGGAAGTATGTAATTCTTGTTTTAATATTAAACAAATGCGTATAAGAAGATATCATGCATTCTGAATTAATAATAGAGGCTTCAAGTGTTCCCCGGCGGGAAAATTTCTTTCATAAGCCACCATGTTAGAAAATTTGATTTTTGTTTCTCAGTAACTATTAAATTTATTAATTTGAAACCATTTCCTACACCCCCATTTAGGGATATTCTGATGATGAATCAAGAACCTATTTTCCTCTAAAAAATTTCTTTAATGCCAAAAAAGTAATTTTAAGTTTTTTTTTTACATAGGTTTGGATGGGACGATGCGAACACTGCAAAATCAGCTGATTTGAAGCCTCTATTAGAGTATTTAGTACATATATATGTATCAGCACATATTTATAATAGGGACAAAAAACTTCTTATTGATCTCATATAATCTTACATTCAGTTTCTAGTTAGAACCAATCAAAATACAGGAAATAAATGTGCCCGAATTAAAAGCATTTTTTCTACTTTCCTGCAAAGCTTCTTGTCTCATAGTTTTATTGATGAGAATTAATTTTTATTGAACATAAGAAACATGCAGTGGATTTGAAACTATATTGAACTCTTAAAAACATTTAAAAATCATATAATAAATATAATAATGAGTTAAAATGATAATATTAAAAAAAAAAAATGTCTTGATAGACACAACATCAAAGAACTTTAAATTTCATAGTCAAAATTTTTAGTTTGAATATATATTTTTTTATATTTTATTCTTCATGTTGTGTAGTAAAAGATAGACCGCATTGAACTTGACATGAAATGAAAATTAAGTGTACTGCACCCATGTCATCACCAGGCAGTTACAAAATCGATAGCTATTTTTCTAGGGGTACTAGCGAGTCGCAAAGATCATACAAAATTCATGAAAAGTTACTTGTAGCTCAGTGAACTAAAGTACAGTGTGTTTATGTGAAAATTTACATAAATGGATCTATATATCGTAGTCAACAGCTCAAAGGTCCAAGTTACTGAATGAACGAACATGAGAAAGTGACCAAAACATGCAGGGGCAAAAGGATGATAGGACTTTGAACTTTTGACTTTCAATAAATTCATACATATAAAATGTTTAAAATTTTGTACTTATATCACTGATGGCATTAGCGTCTGTCATATTGGTCAGCACCATCATCGGCGCAATTAGGTACTATAATTAAAAAAAGAAATACCATAGGTCTATTCGTAAATACACAATCAGAAAGAATCGATTATTTGTGATGAACCTTCTGTACATTGAACACAAGGTTCATCACAAATAATCGATTCTTTCTGATTGTGTATTTATGAACAGATCTCATGATAGCTGTACTTGATGTTTAGGTAGCTAACATGTCCATGTGGCTCCCTCACCCCTCTGCAATCTCCAAAAGTTTGTGCTGCACTCCCAAAACCCTTCTCCCACTATTCCTGGACGGTAAAATCTATTCCCGTCCTAACTTCTATCTCATCACACAGCACATACGCCCACAAGCAGTCTATCTTCTACTATATATACCGTTTTTCACCATACACGTGAATTACGTAACTCGTGAGTGATATTTTAAATAAATGTCGCATTATTATATTATATAATGTTTTATTTAAAACATAAATTTGAATTTTATTTTAATTATATTTTGTTACATTTTAAAAATAAAGTTATTGTTTAGCTGATATATTTGTACGAGACAACAACTTCAATACGTCATGAAGTGTTTTACTTGAAAAGAAGTATAATTTTGTGCCCCCGTAGTTTGAAAATGCTGCGGCCGGTCTAGCTCAGCTGATGAGTACAATCACCTGACTGGCTGGCTGTTAAAACGTTAACTCAGCCAAAAGCTGGTCTGCTGTAGCCATAGCTTATGATACTTGGCGGGTAGACACTTCGTTAAACTCTCTCTCAGCCTTAAATTTGACCACAAGCTAACTTTTCATTTTTTTCCCTCCTTTTTTTTTTGGATGAGTCTCAAAGGAAGTTTCTTTGCTCTTTTACACACGTTCAAAATATCATTAAAATTAATGCTACATAATTAGCAATAAGTTATTAATAAACGAAAACTTCTTATTGTGTAATTTTAGATCTCTTCACCTTTTTTTTTAAAAAAAAAAAAAAAAAAAAAACACATTCTTCATTATATTTAAAATTAATAGCCTGAGTTTGAAATATTACTAGAGTTATGTTAAATATTTTTTATATATATATTAAACTACTCAATTAACATTAGACAAGTAATTAATTCTATTTAAAATAATATTATTTGAAATAGTTAATTAAATAAGAGAATTCAGAATAAATTTTAAACTTGGAAGTACATTTTAATGTAGTATTAAATTTAAGTACTAAAATAATATATTTGGGAGTACGTCTATTAATTATGTTTTATATTTTACGACAATTTTTATTATTAATATATTTTATTAATATTTTGTCAACGTTATCGAATAATCTGTAACAGTACGGGTATTTACAAAGAGACATATCAAAAATTGAGTGGGACGTAACTAATGGTTTCGATTGTTTCCTGTAGAACCATTTGTTTTAAAGAAAATTTTATAATTCAAGGTAAGAAGTTTACAGATGAAATAGTTTGGAGAAATTTGTATCTATTACCTCAAATTTTGCTATATTATCGAGAGCTAAAAAAATAATGACAAATTATAAAAAAAAAATAATTAATAAATAAAACACTAGGAAAAAAATAAATACACAAAATATGTCAAAATATTATAAATAAATATATAAAAAAAATCAAACTGACGATTTAATTTAATGGTAAGTATCTGATTCCCTTAACTTTATATTTGTCTCTATAGTCTAATGATGACCATTAATACTTGAAAACAAAACCCTGATATAATTATAATGCTACCGTTGAACCTGATAGTAACCGAAACGTTATACCCATCCTTAATTTGTAAAAGGTCAACGTTCTCAATTATTATTGCATGTAAATTAAATTTAAAGACGACGGTTGAAAATGTGATATGCCATCTTTGCAGTTCTATAGCATAGAATAAATAATATGATGTGTGTATTTTGGTGGGAAGAAATATAACGGACATTCCGAAAAGAATTTGAACTCCTCAAGCATCAAGCATGACTTCGTGACAACACCCCCAAACATAGCATAGTTAGCGTTCCTGAGTGCCCACCGTGTATATTATAAACTAGTCGCCTCGGAAAATTTCCCTTTGCGGCCTTATTAATCACCATGCGCCGTAAGAATAACAGAGGGCATGGTGATTAACAAGGCTACAAGTGGGAAAATTTTCAAGGTGACGAGTGTACATTTCAGCTTTCGATATTCAGTAATAGACTTCCATGTCTTCCTGCAGTGGACTTTTGGAACTTTGTCAACACTCACAGATAAAATTTCCATATAACTTGCTAATTGCAAGCTATATGGCGAACTGTCTATTTAATTGCTAATAATCAATATTTGAAGATAGGATTATGTGTGAATTTTAATATATTCGCAATAAAGTTTAAAATAGGCCCAAGAAAAAAATAAGAATCTGAACTAAAAATATTATTGTGCAATTTAACTTATAGCTAGATTATGAGGTTAATATCTATGCTGTTAGAAAGAGAGAAGTGAGGGTAGAGTTTCATATGAAACTGTCAGCTACAGTAGAACTTCATGTGAGTGAAAAAAGTGGGAAAAAATAACAAGTTCTATATTCCTTGGAGTTGAAAGGACACAAAAGAACAGCTTACAAAGTTTGTTGCTCTAACTGCCTGCATACCTGGAGGCCATTTTGAAAGGTTTACTTCCGTCGAAAAGGTCAGCCACTTTACGATTAACATTAGAGTTATAATTTTAAAACAATGAACATGAAAAATGACCAACTAAACATATTTAACCTTTGTAAACAAACAAAAAAATAAACAATATATATTATATAATTTATTTATTTGTTTGTAAGTAAACAAATAATTTGTTGTTAAGTCAGCTGTTATAGTTGCCTGGAAATCTTCATCATTATTAACTTGGGTGACTTTTTTTTATACAAATATCAACAATGCCCCTAAATTTTTATTTGACCAATAATTTGGAATAAATTTGTTATTAGGGTAGCGCTATATATAGCTCCTCTATATGTTGTGGTTGGGTTTAAATTTGAAAGTTATTATCGCAGCACTTCTACGAATTTATAATACAATGTATTCAAAATTTATGTTTAGTAATTATTTATTTTACTTAACCTTTGAGATTATCCGTGACAAATACTGGCAACAAATTGCAGCCAATTCATTATAATTAATTAGTGTGAAGAGATTTAGTTAAAGTTTTCATCCGGAAAGTTGTATTAACGATGTATCGTAATTAAAATGTTACACTAACTGAGTAGTAAGGATAGAGCATTTTAACATATATTTAAATTTGTTAAAAAAAATAAATGGTTTCATAATTTTATACTCTCCTAAAATACAAATTAATTATGAGTCAGATGAGGTTATTCTTTTTCAGTGTATTATCTACTGAATTTCTGACATGTAATATATAGAAAGAATTGAAAACTGTGTTAGAAAACTTGCATTTACAAAGTCCCTATGACACTCTTCTAGATCAGCTCAAAGATCACAACACTCTGCTGAGAAACAGATCGGCCTTAAGCATTACACTTCACTTTCTTCGCGACACTTGAAAGTTCTCTCTCCATGGTGTCATTTCTTGGAATTGTGTGGGCGTAAAAGTGATCTTTAACATTTTTAGGACTAAAACTTGCATAAAATTTAAAACCTTTAGATCTTTTTCTATTGCTGCTACTTCTAATATACGATGTATCAACCGAAGGTGATATTCACACAATCTTGACGTGATCTTTCGAGGAATTTTTCTCTTCGTCTCTCTCTCTCTCTCTCTCTCTCTCTCTCTCTCTCTCTCTCTCTCTCTCTCTCTCTCTCTCTCTCTCTCTCTCTCTCTCTCTCTCTCTCTCTCTCTCTCTATCTGTTCTCTCCCTCCAATATTTCTTTTCTCAAAATTTCTCACAAGGCAAACTTTCTTGGTGTTTTGGCGACCAAGTGATTCTAGAAACAGCAAAAGTTTGATATCTATGGGAAAATTAACTGCTGATTTGATACTTTGATATTGACTCGCAAACAAAACATGAGACTTGAAGAATTCATATTCCAAATATGAAAAGAGTATCGACCTCAAAAATGTCAATTGCAGAAAATGAATAGTTATGCCATTTGATTATATAATTTTATAAAATGCGGCACGAAGGCACATTGATTTAAAAACACTCTAGCGATGCGTTGAATGACATAATAAGAAGATATAAAGATCTAAGAAAAATACATGAAGTCTCAATTTTAGTCGTAATTTTTGGACACAATTGTTTAAGATTTAATAAATCGAGATGTGGTGTGAATGCTCCTTTTTGATATATATATATATATATATATATATATATATATATATATATATATATATATATATATATATATATATATATATATATATATATAATATATTTAAATATTAAATGTGTTATTTGTGTAGAAATAAACCAATCAAACAACGTAATGGGGCAGTTCTTTTAAATGTTAATTAATTTTAATTAAATTAAGGGCTAATTTTTGTTTTCGATTATTTTTTAGCAGCAAAATAAATTAACATTAAATATCCATTCACAATATTT
Source organism: Siphlonurus alternatus (assembly GCA_949825025.1). Taxonomy (NCBI): domain Eukaryota; kingdom Metazoa; phylum Arthropoda; class Insecta; order Ephemeroptera; family Siphlonuridae; genus Siphlonurus; species Siphlonurus alternatus. Next base: position 56,822,001 of record OX463788.1, on the reverse strand, counting down.
AATGTGAAGAGAACAAATGCAAACAGACTGAGACCGCCTTTGAAGTGCATGACATCAAAGAAGTGTCAAAATTCAATCAAATCTTTGATATTTTGATGATAAATTTTTGTAAATGTATTCTAGGTCAATATACTGACAAGTGAGTTAACAGATTAAATAAATTATAAAGGGCAAAAATAAACACATTAATTTTTGATAAAAAAATGTGTTTTTTTAAAAATAGAAAGAAAATTAAAAGGACTTAAGCTGATGAGAGAGAGAGGGAAGAGAGTTCTAATATTAGTATTACCTTTATTTTGTTTCTCACAGTTTAAACCCTAAAACTACCCAGCAAGCTACACTATTACCACTACCATTTTCGTTTGAAACGCGTTAATTCCAAAACTTACTCGGCGTTTGTTTGTTCAAACAATTAAGATAGTGTATATACAAGTTACCACGCAGTTCAATCTTACTGCCTGCTAACAACATGTGTGTGCTGGTTGGCTCATCTTTGTATCTAGGCTTATTCGCTTACCATAACAGCCTCTTATAAAGTTTCACTAGAATAATTAACATTAAAGATATATACTGTACATTTATATTTCTTAACAACAATAGAATAGAATAGAATAGAATAGAATAGAATAGAATAGAATAGAATAGAATAGAATAGAATAGAATAGAATAGAATAGAATAGAATAGAATAGAATAGAATAGAATAGAATAGAATAGAATAGAATAGAATAGAATAGAATAGAATAGAATAGAATAGAATAGAATAGAATAGAATAGAATAGAATAGAATAGAATAGAATAGAATAGAATAGAATAGAATAGAATAGAATAGAATAGAATAGAATAGAATAGAATAGAATAGAATAGAATAGAATAGAATAGAATAGAATAGAATAGAATAGAATAGAATAGAATAGAATAGAATAGAATAGAATAGAATAGAATAGAATAGAATAGAATAGAATAGAATAGAATAGAATAGAATAGAATAGAATAGAATAGAATAGAATAGAATAGAATAGAATAGAATAGAATAGAATAGAATAGAATAGAATAGAATAGAATAGAATAGAATCGTCTTTATTAATGGCGAGGTTAAGACATTAATGTCTTTTCTCCACCTTACCATAAATTAGAAATACAGAAATTGTACAAATATGTTTACCATAACATTGCACGGGGATAATTATTTCAACAATATGATTATCAATGTTATAATTATGTTGCTTGTTATTTGTATAATTTATTTTCATGATACCCATAGAAACTATAGTTATAATTATGAGCAAAGGTGTTAAAAGCATTTTGCTACGGGTCCATTGATGCATCTATTAATAGTTGAGTTCATAATATCCCCAGAGAAGTAACCATTACCTTTCCTTAAAGGTGGTAGGGCTAACTTATATAGAGTTCTTTGCTGTTTTTGTTTACGAGGGAAAATAGCATAGCAGGTATACGGACGGTCAGGAGGGTAGAAAAGAGAAAGTGGAGGTCCAACTACTATGGCATTAGATAGAAGAAATGACAAAAACAAATTAAATAAAATAGTTTTGATTGTTCTATGATGATGCGATTCTTTTATGCTATCCATCGTTTATTGGTGTATTTTTACAATTTTTTAAACCTAATTTATTTTGTTTAATAAAGTGAAAAAAAATCAATATATAATTGGTTTATATACTAGTTTGTGCCTTTTGGTCCTCCATAGGGCAGCCTAACTTACAGGGGCATGACATCAGCGTAATCAACTCTATAGGTAATGAAAATAATGATAAGTATCGTAATTTTTATTGCAGCTGTATTACATAATATATATATTAGGTTAAATTCTTTACTTTATGATGTATAAAGTTTATTCATATATATGTATATATTAATATAATTTATCTGTATTATAATAAAATATGTATAAGTTTCAAACCCTCATTTAGTAAGAAAAATATAGACTATAATATATTTTATAATACAAAATATTAAAGCCAAAACGAATTGGCTACTTACTGTTGTAATATTCAGAAAACTGCTATTTTTTCCTTCCCTATAATTGAAAATTTGACCGTCTTTGTCTTTATCTTGCTGGGAAATTTCGAAAGTTATCATCGAGAGTTTGACATTATCAAACATTTCACGTAGCCAGTTGCACTTTGTATTGCACAGCTAGTGCTGTTTTTTGTTTTTTTTTTCTTTTTTTCGTACCTAGGACACATTTGTAAATACTAAATACTTATAAAGTTACCAAGAAGCAATAAAATTAGTACAAATTATAATAAACACCTTCTTAAATCTCAACAAAAAAACAAAAAACAAAAAAAAACTTTGATACATTCTCTCGGGGTGAATAATATATATAGAATATTCAATTAACTTTACATCCACAAATGGGCGGAAAAAAAGGAATGTTAAAGCTGTTTTGTTGTCTTTTCAATAGTTCAATTTTATTTATATTATTATTGTTAGTAATTATATATTCATTTTTTATGTTGACGTTAAAATATAGAAATAGAAGACTATAATAATATTTAATTATTTAATTCAGACAGACAGCACAATAATAATAATAATATTTTTCAAAATTATGTAACATAGTTGTCATTTTATATATATATATATATATATATATATATATATATATATATATATATATATATATATATATATACATATAATATTATTGTGCTGTCTGTCTGCATCAAATATTATTATATTCTTTTATTTCTATATTTTAACGTCAACATAAAAAATGAACATATAATTACTAACTAACAATAATAATAATAGAAATAAAATTGAACTATTGAAAAGACAATAAAACAGCTTTAAAATTCCTTTTTTTCCGCCCATTTGTGGGTATAAAGTTAATTGAATATTCTAATTGACTGAATGCGGACACTTTGCGTTAACTCTAAAATAATTATAGTCTGTATGTAAAGCGTGAAGAGGACAGGATATTCCGATTACAATCATAAAGAAATCAACAGACCTTACTTCCATTTTAACTCTTCTTCAACTTTTTCTTCTTCTTTGGTTCAGCATTCAAAAGGTTGATTACAAAATACTTGGTGAACTAAAGTGGAGGAAGATCACGCCTCTTTAATTGATATTCACGGAAATTCTGAGGAGCCGGGTGTCTTTCTAATTCAGATCAGTATCACAGATTAGGCACAGCCAGGATTACATAATACATAATAACAGAGGACCTAATTCTTTTTTATAACATAGTAATCTCACACATCACTAGGTTTGTATGCTGGTGTGTGATGTATGATGATTTTTCGTAAAAGAATGAAAATACGTCTCGTCAAATAAGAGATGCGCATCACACATCATCATAATGTGTACTGTACATAGTGACTGCAGTATGCTAACAACTGTAAAAATAAATATTTTTTATTCTATAGAGTATATAAAAATAAAATGTAAGTAGTGATTACAAGTTTGTAAATTATCATTAAATTATGTATAAAAAAAGGGTATGCAGATATTAATAGTACTTCGTTTGCTTCTAGAGTAACAATATATAATATTTCTTAGTTTGTATTGTTAAGTCAACAAGGCATCATTATCATGAACAATATTCTGCTGTAATGGTTTGGAAAACATGAAAATGGAGATCTATGAATATATTTGCCATTGCAATGTGGAGCAAAGGTACTTGAGCCATGACGGTACGTACAACGCGGGACTTCACTATTGTCTAATATTCTACAACTCCAAGAGAAGAAAAAAAAATTAAATTTGAGGGATTTTTATGATGATCACCTAGTTTTGCTACCAACAAAAATGATTTAAGTTTACTGCACTTCTATACTAATATAGATTTCATGACAAAAGGCTCATAAACAGAAAAACAGAAGAGGTGTAACTTTTATGCTCTCCCGAGGTGTACGTGGAAGCAATGAATTCTGATAATAATCCTTCTAAACATAGAATAAATTTATTTAATATTCAATGACGTATGAAATGCTATATATATATACATGCATATAAACATTATTATGCAAATTGAATAACGTTGCAATTCAATTTGAAATTTTTGATGTATTATAAAGTATAATGATACTTACAGAATTGTATTCGATTTAGAGTGCATTTATGTAAATATAAATTTTTAATGGTATTAACATAGTAAATATTTGAGTATATTTCTATTTAATGACACGCCTCAAAAAATATATTATATATTATAAATAATTTATAGCTATAGAGAAATTTGTATGTATTATAAACATAGTCATGTAAAATATATATTATTATATAATATTTTGTAAGTGCAGTATTGCTGTATTTATGATAACATTAAATTGATTTATTATTTAAAATATTTGCTGAAGCACGTAAACTGAATAATCCCACTATCGGAAGTAGTATTGCAAATGTTGCCTTAAACTAAAAAAATAAAAATAATATAATGAGGTATTAGAATGTAAAAATTTTAGTAGCTTAATCGAAAGAAGGGGTAAAAATATGGTACTGTGAATTTTTTCAGATTTTTTGAGACCGGGAACTATTTTTAAAAAAATATTGAAAGTCTATTTTAAGACGTCACGGGCGGCACTCCTTAAGAAAAAGGATAGGGCATTGCCGCCCGTGACGTCATAAAATAGACTTTCAATAATTTTTTAAAAATAGTTTCCGGTCTCAAAAAAATCTGAAAAAAATCACAGTACCATATTTTTACCCCTTCTTTCGATTAAGCCACTAAAATTGTTACATTCTAATATCTCATTATTTTTTAATTCTCTGTAATGGTGATTAACAAGGCTGCAGAAGGGAACTTTCAAAGGCGAGAGGCAAAGAGAGGCGTCAACTTTCAACAGACATCACTTCTTTAGTGAAAGAGATAAAACTTAAAAGGGTGTGGGTTTAAACTTGAACTCTGAATTTGAATAACTTTTTACCAATACTTCCTGGCCTCTAAAAAATCTTAAAAAAAAAAAAACAGAGTTGGATAACTCATAACTTTATTCATTTCTGCAATAAAATTTTGTTATTAAAGAAAGGTGTTTTTTTCTGTCAGATATTTCGCGATGACTTGTTAAGCAAACAGGCGCGGATCCAGAACCGAATTGGGGGGGGGGGGGGGGGGGGGCTCTCCGTAAGGCAAAAGTTGAAAAAAAAGTGGGAGAAATGTCTATACTCCACATGTTAAATCCAAAATTTCGGGGGAGGGGGGGGCGGGTGACCCCCCCAGCTCCCCCACCCCCCTGGATTCGCGCCCCTGTAAGCAAACTGGAATCAGTTACAAGCAGGGTAAGACGCCATGTTGCCCCTGCTGCTTCTGCAATTCGCTTCGGTTTAACGTTGAACAAGTTGCCTAACTTCACGGCGGAATGGGTTGTTGAACAGACTTGTTTATTTACTTTAATTAATACCAAGATTATCAATTCTGTTATTTTTAAATGAAGTTTCTAAAATCTTATCAGCTTACAATCAGTGCCTTAAATTTAGTAAAGGATAGAGACCACCATGACTTTTGATCCTAGCTGACTTAAATGGAACCTCTCCAAAACGGCGTGTGACAGCAACGTGAGGTCTACATTAGGGCTGTAAATTTTAACCGGTTGATTAACCGTCCGGTTAAAAACCCACGGTTAATCGTTTTCATAAAACACTGTTACTCGAGGTTACGGTTAATTTAACCATTTAACCGAACTTTGATTAAAATTGAAAATTAACCGATAGTCAATTTTAACCGTTTCTAGCCGTGTCATAATTTTAAGCACTTGTAACCGCGGTTAATTCTTTCTATGAATTTTTAAAATGCAAAAAAATTAATTGACACGTGAATTCCATTCAGGATATAAAAGGTATTTGACCATCCTCTCAAACAAAACAATTTATTATATATACATATCATTTACCTATATTTTTGACAATGTAAGTTGAACTATTGTTCAACTTCCGTTTTTAGGTAATCAACTAAAAAACATATTTTATGAACTATAACAAAGAAAAAAAGGAATTCGATTTTTTTTTTTTAAAAATTATATTATAATATGATATATAGGGAACAGTTCAGAAAAGAATTAAATTTCTCAATTCTTCCCCCCCCCCCTACACACACACACACACACAAAAATAGAATGCAATCGTGACACTGTGAAAAGTAACCATATTCAATAATGCGTGTTAAATAAACAATATCAATATTAACAACAATAATTGATTAAAGATATTTATGTTATAATTTTTAATGTTATACTATATACTTTATAATAATAAAAACCATTAGCTGTTATTTTGATTTTAATGTTTTTAATTAATGTATGATGTTGATAAAAGGAAGAATAATATTCTATGTTCAGTTTTGTGTATGCAATATTAATGGTATTTGTATTAAATATATCTTAATTTAACGTGATAATTGCCAAAAAATAACCGATGGCGCAGAGTTAACCGTTTCGGTTAAATTAACCGATCAAATAAATTCAAATAATTATCCGATCGAATAAAATTAACCGATATCGATTAGACGGTTTTTTAATCGATCAAACATTTTCAGAATTCTTGGCGGTTTTTAATCGAACTTCGGTTTGATTAAAAACCGGTTAAAAGTTGACGGTCACCGGTTAAAAGTTGACGGTCACCGGTTAAACATTTTTCTCGGTTATTTACAGCCCTAGTCTACATAGAAGGTTTATAAGCATTCGCAAATATTAGCGTCTTCTCTTACAATTCTACTTAATAAGTTGTGTGGACATTTTGTATTCTACAAAAAAGTTAGAACAGAGTTGTTTAATTAAATTTGTAGTATGTGCTTCAAATTTGATTCCTCATTGTTGTTTTTTAAATTTTCAGTATAAAATATTAATAGTTTTACTTGTATTGGGTACAAATTATTGATAACAAAAATAATAAATAAAATTATTTTTTTCCCCTCTTTCACCGTAAATAATAATAAAAAACACACGTTATTTTAATGATAAAAAAAAATAGTAGGTAGTATCATACAAGTTTGTAGCATTTTCTCATTTCTGTGAACGTATACAATCTACCGTATTTTCTACTATTTCAAAGTGTAGTGGAAAACGTTTAACGACCTTGCAGAATTCATTAATTTATTTAACAATCTGTTGCAATATTAATGTATGAAAAAATAAGTATTTATTTTTTATTATCACTGCTTTATTTTCATAACTAACAATGTTGATGTTGCAATGTTCCGTGCACAGCCTCAAGCACAATAAATACTTTATCGGGCGTTATAACAACACGACAAAAATAATAATGCATTTTACACCATCAGCTTTTAACTAATAAAACACGACACTGTTGTTTCAACTAAATTCTTTACTCTAACATAATTTACATATTATATATAGAACAATGCCATCATTACATTGTTTCGCATTCCATTCTTTACGGTTATATGACAGTTAAGATTATATGCAAGATGCCTCGAAGTAAATAATAGTGTGCCATATAACAGGCTTACAAAATAAAATAAACTCGTTTAAATTAAATATGAATTTTATTAGTACCATGTAACAACACCTCTAACACCCACTGCCGAATTTACGAGAAGAATTTAAAATCATTAATTTAATGTTACGGTATTGCATAAAATATTATTTATACACCAATATATATATAAACATACAATACATTGTATATATCAAAATATTTGAAACAATAATATGGTATAAACTGTTAATTAATATATTATTTTTAGTCCAATGTTATTAATAGAAAACAGTAGATACATATGATTTTATAAACATAATATTACGAATTCAACACAATTAAAGCAATTAATAAAAACATGACTGAACCATTTATATATTATATATATTTTATAAAGAAAATTTCCTTAAAAACAAGCATAATTTTATTCAAATTATAGATTTAGGATGTTTGCCAAGTTTACCAGAGAGAACTTAGTGAGAGAAAAGAAACAGCTATTATAGGGTTGATTAATAGTGCAAAATTAGTGCTCACACTTCCTCTCACTCGGGTGTAAAATATTGGTGTGGTCGGGAGGTGGGGAACGGGCCGTGTTTCGAGGTCAAAGACACATAACTGGATGGATATTTAGGGGGGTACTGCCATACATTCGAGAAGAGCTAGAGAGGTCACTTCTCAATGCAGAACGCCCCTTGGTAAAGATGAAAAAAGAAAAAAAATCTTTCTACTTCAACTATTTGAATGCTTTGTTGGCAGTAAAACCCTGAGCGCTGAAAATCAGTGTAATATCACGTCATTTTATAAATGCCGAATTGTATAAAAACTTGAAAGTCAAGTAAAAACGTTTTATAAAATCTTATATATTACTAAGATGTTGAAAATGTTTTACAATATATATGATGATATACATATATCATTTTGTAAACAATGAAAAAGGAACAGTTAGATATGAAATGAGCGTAGCTTATCAAACTCCAAGATAAATTGCACCACTGAAAAAAAATATTTGTTATTTTTTTATTTGAAAAATTGAAAGCATTAAGTTATTTTTTTCCTGTATAGTAATATACTGTTCAGTATAGATGAGTAAAAATAAGAATAACATGAAAAGAAAGAAAAACACATCTATGTCCAGTTATTTTATAATATAGATCGGTTATCATTTTCAAAATCATGATATAAGATCAGTCAAAAAGAGTGAAGTTTATTTAAAAAGTCATGTGTATCTCAGCATGCGTTGAAAAATAAAGATAAGTTATATTTCATCATATTATAAAAGCAATATCTTGGCCACTGAATAAGAATTTGAATCTGTTTTCTCCTGTATAACTGGCAAAGAAATCGTTTTAGAGAGATGAGCATGCATACAAGAGGCCAGGCTTCGGGAGGGAATCCGCTTTAAAATTAATGCTGTATCGTTGAGGCATATGAAATTCATGTATTATGCATCCCCTAAATGTTTTTGAGTTTTTCCTCACCCTCCAAAATAAAAATTAAATTATTTTTTTGACCACGCCACCGATCCACAGGATTGTGAATATAGAGCGAATATAGATACATTTTTATGGTCACCATGTGTACTATTTTGTACTATTTTGCAGTTAATAACTGCATATACAGTACTGGCTGAATATCATTATATAACTTGCTATAACATCCATTGGTGGCCATATTTGGCGATTAAAAGAAAAATAGCATCGTAATTAATGCGATTACCGGTGAATAATAATAATAATAATAATTTATTTTCAAATAGCCGCCGCATACGATTTCCCAGCTTTTACGTCAAATCGCGCTGCGTCGTCGTTGCCGCCCATGAAAATCCACCAGTTGTAAAAACAAACATACATATATTCAATATACATTTTATATATATTATATAATATTATATATACAGTATATATATTATAATATATAGTTAGTGTGATTAAAAATATCTTAATTTCATTTCTAAAAAATAATTAAAAAAAAAAAATAAAAAAAAAATAAAAATCTAGGTCATAATTTAAATTCTTATTAAAATATAATCATCAAAGATGTCAGTTAATATTAACTTTTATTTGCTTTTAAAATTAACACAGTTATTAAACACACGGAAATTAAAATAAAAACATGCATGGTATTGTATTATGTCAGTAACTATTATTATAATATGTACATTGCTATAAATATAACATTATAAATGATGTAGAAACGTTAGAGGAAATATTGTCGTTAACTTGCGTCGTTATGTCAAGTCATCGTCATATGAACAGCTGGCTGCAAGTGCAAGTGACGTGTGAGTAGGCGGGCGGGCGGCCGTCTTGGCATTCCCTCACCATAAGATAGATGGCAAAGAAACGAATCTTGTTCAGTCGGTAGCGATGAAGTAGAAAGAACTTTTGTACCAAACGTGAGTGATACTGTTGCTGCTGCTGGAACTGCGCCGGAGATGTCCCCCATTCCCGACCCATCTTCCCTGTGATACAACGCACGTTGTAAAGGTACAGTATTGCAGTGTAAGTTGGTTGATATGTCTAGACTCAAAATGATTTTTTTTTCTTCTTCTATTCTAGTGCCAGACTTTAATTCTTGCTCCAGCCAGCATATATAGCCTTCATGTTGTTTTATTTCAGTATGGTGGTATAAGGGTAAATGGAGTATTGCTCTATATACACTTTCTTTATCACCTTTATGTATGTGTCTAACTATTTCTTTTTCCTAGCTTGGATAGTTGGGCTCATCCATCTTGCTGCTTAAAAACTCTTTGCAAAAACAAAACACAATCTCCTTGGTAAAATTAAGTTAAAAAAAATTTAAGAGAAAATAAAAATACTATACGAAAGTAAAATAAAAATAAAAGCTAGATCATAATGAAAAAAAAAAAAGAAAGAAAGAAAAATCAATTTATAATCTTGTTCGTGACACTTCAAACTCTTAAACTTTAGAAAAAAAGAGTGAAGTGAAAAAAAAAAAATGATTATAAAGTTAAGTGTTACATTGTGTGGCTATGGAATTATTGAACGCTACAATTGAGAATTTTTATAATAAGAGTCTCATGTCTCATGTTAACCAGAGATGTTCTTCAATTATAGCTCCTGTTTTATCATTTATATCTTAACTGGATGTAAAAATAATTATAATTAATTGTGATCCTCCAACTCCGACACACTGATAAAAGAAATTTTTTAATGTAATATAGTCGGTAACTATATTAACACTCACCAGGTTTATGGGGTAAAAAATATCCAAGAGACAGTTATGTTTAATAAAAAGCATTTTAATAATTCTCGTAGAGAAAAACCCTTCTATGATATTGTTAACATTTTCTTTGTCAATAAAATCAATTTTGTTGCATCTTTCTGCCATAATTAGTTAATTTTTAATTAATTTTTTAATGCTTATCACCCGCTGATGGGTCTTATATTGGGATTTTTTACACCCCATGACATATGACAAGGGTTTTATATGGTTGTGGCAACAATACTCTTTACAAGTTTGAGATTACGGTCAAGCCACGTGGCCGCGGGTGTTGTTACATTCATCAGCTTTTATATTGGCCACAACAATTCAACAAAATATAAAGCGTATTGTGTTATTTACTGGCATTTTTATGCTGTTGTTATGATAATTAGGGAGTCTCTTGAGTGAGTAATGTCATTTTTAGAAAAGCTGTTTTACTTCTGGTGACTTATACTTTTTCACTTTCTCATAAATAACAACAAAAACTATATTGAAACTATACAATGTGTTATCTTATACTATATAATGCGATATATTACAACAGAGAAGTCGGTGTTATAATGAGTTTATTATAATGTAATCATCAATATATAAAGAAATATTGATATTGTCACACAAACCCGATTATCTATATACTACATTTTACTGTATGTATAAATACTGCAACGGCAGGTATATTCCTACATTGAGAAGATTATAACTGATGATAAAAATACAACAATAACGATTATACGTATTTATTTTGTTTTTTATTTTAATATATATACGAATAATAAAGAGGACTTTTGAGATAAAGCAAAAGTAGCTATTAATTATGGCCCGGTTTTAATTCAAATTTGGGAGGTGTGGCGCAGTACGCTTGAACGGGTCTCATAAGATCACTGAACTCAAACAACGCCAAGCGTGGTTAGTAGTTGGATGGGTGACCATTTTCCACAAAAAACACGTTTCCCACCCAGGGGTAAATCATTGAGCTATTCCACTATATGTGCACATGCACATGGTTAGATCCCATGGCTTTGGACCATTGCACTTCCGGTTCATTGACAAAAGTTGTAGCGTCCATCCTGGATGAGGTTTCCACGTTTCCCTCAGTCACAAGCAAATGCCGGGATGGATTGCAAGGCCGTGACCGCCCCAATTCTGGAAGAGCCCACGAAACGCTCAAGTTAGTTTTTCGGAAGGTTCGGGGTTTCAAAGCAGTAAGTAATTAGTAAGTACAAGTACCCAAAAAGGTTTGATTGAAATTAAGAAAAAAAAAACATACTTATTGCTTCCTGTTGAAACATTAGTTATAATTAGAATTAATTAACTTTGAATTTTATTTTTACTGGCGTTTGATGTACACAGAATATATCATTATATACGCATAATACGTACGGTGTGCAATGATTATAAAACGTTTTAATGCAATATGTTATCATATATTATATAATTTTGTATAGTCTCATTTATTTTATTTTGTCGGAAATTCAATAATAATATATGATGTTCATATTTATTGTTACTTAAGTTTTTTAGATAAAAAAATATATAATAAGCCTGCTAACTTGCTTACTACCATGGAAGAAAGTAAAAAAAAAAAAAAAAAGGAAAAGAAAGTAATAAAAATAAATATATAAAGATTAAACTCATCATTAAAGACTAAAATTATGATTGTTTTTTTCTAATCAAACCCTAACTAATTACTACTAATTACACACCACTTTGAAACCCCGAACCTTCCGAAACCCTAACTTAGCATTTCGCGCGGGCTCTTCCGGAACGGGGGCGGCCACGCACTTGCAATCCACCCCGCCATTTGCTTGCGACTGAGGGAAACGTGGAAACCTCAGCCAGGATGGACGCTACAGCTTCTGTGAATTTAGAAGTGCATTCCTCTTTCAAATGAGAATAAAGGCATCAGGGCAGGGATACATCAAGACCTTATGAACCTTTTAGCTCTATCATGATATCTAATTAAAAACAACTATATACTGGGTATATTATTATATAAAATGCGTATTTTATTTATTATACATTTCATAAGAGTTAATTACTGTAAAATTTTATTTAAATAACGTAGCACTAGTATGCACTGCATTTTGTCTATAATTTATTACAAATAAATTATGTTATGTAATGTGATATTGCATGTAATAATAATTTTATTATTCATTACACCATATTAAAGATAAAATAAATGTTGTTTCTATTTCAAAATAATGTGATACTAATAATAAAACGATTAATAATAAGAATTATACTAACTTGTGTACAAAATCTAGAGCTACATATTTAGTAGAAAGAATTTTAATCTATTGAATAATAAAGTACTGTAAAATCAGGGAGTGTTGTATATAATATACAAAATCCACAACTACTTGTTTGTTAGCATAAAATGCTTGAATGAATTGAAAAATGGCAGGTAAAGAGGCTAGGATTTACATGACAAGTATCCCTCCCCCTCCTCACCAGCAAGAAAGTGCACTGCTTATCTCATACTTCCACATTTTATGTACAAAAACATTGATCTTCTCGCTATGATAGTTATTAAACTTTTTTAATTTCTTTTTTACGTAGAAAATTAAGTGAAATAATAATGGAGATTCCAAAAATTTTACTTATAAACAAACTTTGCTTATACTCGAATCTTAATTTTCTATCCTGTGTAGCTGTACAACATTTATGAATGACTTTTATGATGAAAGCCATTGTTATATACTCCCCTCACATTCTAAGAAGAATATACCTGCATGTCCTACTTTCTGTACTTTTAACCTACGCACGGAAGAAGTTTTTGCATTGAAAAACAAATCAATATAACGCATCCACATATTGATGTTTTTTTCAATAATAAAATAATCGTTCTGAAAATTAAAAAAGTAGGATCAATTGCGTTTTATTCTCTTCATTTTAGCGTTAAAAAATAATTTTGATGTGATAATTAGGGAAGTAGTTATACAATACATTATGAAATATAGAATATAATTATTATAAAATATTAATTAAATTATTACAAGAAAAAAACCAAAATAATTTGAGAGTTCAGTTTATATCAGTTAAGGTGTTAAAATATCAGAAGGCTAGCGCTTATAGTTTTTATGAAATTCAAGTTTAAAAATGGGGTATAGAAAATCCCATTGTCCCGACACAATTGTACTTTAGTAAGACCTGGTGAGTGTTAATGTCCATGGTATTCACTCAATGAAATAATATTTATACTTTTCCAGAAGTTTGTTCTTCTCATGTTGTGTGTTTATCATAGTACACTCTCAGAAATAGGTGTTTCACAAAGTGTTTCAGAAACGCCTAAAGTGTTTCAAAAAATGCCCCCTTAGTTAAGACACATCTCGTGTTTCAGAAAGTGTTTCAGAAACACTTAACGTGTTTCAGAAACACATTAAGTGTTTCAAATGTCACTTTTTGAAACACTTAATGTGTCTTAACTAAGGGGGCAATTTTGAAACACTTTAAACGTTTCTGAAACACTTTGTGAAACACCTATTTTTGAAAGTGTAAGAGATTAGTAAGCTTCGTAGATTTTAAAGCTGGCATTACAATACTTTTCCAAAGAATTTTGAAATCCATTCGTGTACTTGAAAACAAAATTTAAATCGTGTAATAACAGCTGTAATTTCAAAGGGCTGTCTGGCACAGAATCGCATGATTTTGCAGTGTATGATAACAACAATTCAGAACCTACGCGCGCACACAGCTTCGTTTCGTATCGCATGCGATCGTACGTTTCCCATTTAAATTTAAATTTTTATCATCCGAAGTCATATACGATACCAAATGATGCGATACGATGGCAATGTGCGACTTCCCTAACAAAGGAAAAAGCTAATCACTAATCAGACTGAACTGCAGAAAGTCAGGTTATTTAATTTACAAAACATTGTAATTATATACACAGTACATTAATATGTTACTATATATTTTATATTTGCTAACAATAAGTGTAACGCCAGAAAAAAATTCTGCATATTTTCTATTTTTTATGCAGAAAACCCATTGCACATCTATCACTAGTTTATATCTATTTTATTTTCTCTTTCATGTGTACAAATGAAAAAGATTGGTGAGCATGAGCAGTCCATTGTTATTACATTACTAATATCTTCAAATTTATATTATTATTTTTGGAAGTTGCCTGAAGTGTAGGGTTTCCGGCTTGCAAATTCGTATTTCAGCCTTGAAGTTTTTACATATAAGTCAGTCCTTCAATTTCAAAAACCTCTATGCAATGTTTTGGTGAATTATTTAAAAGAATATCCACAAATTTTATATTTCTTGCTACTTAAATTAATTTGGCTGTATTTAAAATATTGCAGCTCGAAAATATTGACATTGCACACAATATAATAGGTATAATAATATGTTTTTACCTTCAGTAACTGTTTCAATGCTTGATGTTACAAAAATGTTTTTTAACTCCATTTAATAAAATGCATTTTGCGTATAGTGTCACAGTAAATCATGTATCTATTCAACTATTCATGTAATAAAATACTCTGGCGGTATTACATTATATTTATATAATATATGTATAACACAGTACAGAATGCAAATAAAAGTTTTGTGATTAACAATTTTATATTGAAATTTATGTGAGTTGTATTATTTTTAATGAGATCGTTAAATGAAAAATATTCATCCATGCACATATGAAACACAATATTTTAAAGATATAATTACAATATATATATATATATATATATATATATATATATGTAGTATTAGATAACATGTATTTAATAATAAAGGACTTTATTGTATAAAATGGTGAATTCAGGACTTAAAACTTACATGTGTGTGCATACAGTACATGATGTGTATATATAGTGCTGTTAGAAACGTGTATTTTTTTCCTCCCATCAAATGGTGAAGGGCATCAAAGCGAGGGACTCTCATCGAGTCATCGATCAATGTTTGCTTTATGATGGGGGTTCTTATTTGTTATTATTATTTTTTAATTTTATCAAGAGAAATAAAAAGAATAAGTTGCTATTTTTTTAATATAGAGGCTTTGAAGCCTTCGGCCTTCGTAAAATACATGTAAATCAAAAGCCACTATGAAAATTGTAGCAAACCTTTTCAGCTGACATGACATCATAAAATTATTTTTCATGAAAAGAAATTAAATCAAAATCAGTAAAATTTTCGAGATGTTCAGCATTTAAGATTAATTATTATAATTGTTTTAAATGGGAATTTGACTTTTAATTAAAAATTCATATTTTTCACACGAAAAAAAATTAAATGTACACCGATTTGTTTGTTTCTTTTTACATCAGCAAACTATATATTTTGCCCTTTATTTATGAACTGAAAATATTTTCAGTTTACCATCGGAAAATATTAAGTAAATTAATTTTAATTTCATGCACTCATGATGCACCTGATATGGTACATTTTATTGCACATGAATTTTGGTAGGCAGATATCTCATTACTCCGAAAGATTGGAGGCAAAAAATAGCCTTTCAATGCATGTCAATAGGGAAATGAAGAGCATAATTTAATAAAAATCTGTACATCTCATATATCACACATTTATGTATTATAATGCATGTTTGCATGCTTAATGTATACTAATAAATTACTAATTTTATTGCATAACACTAACATTGAACTTGCATCATATATTATTATATAATACTTTATTTTATGATGAAAATCAAATTATAATTATGTAAAATATTCTACAACAATTACTGTCGCCGTCATAAGTCGGTGCGCTTCGACTTTGGAGTGTTGTAGCTCAGTAAAAGATTTGAAAAAAAAAAAAAAATACTCATCAAATTTTGGAGTCAAGGCAAAATTTCATTCAGATATAATAAGTTTGTGTTTGTTAATAAATTAAAATTTAAAATAACAGTAAGTAAATCAAGGACATAATAGGTATGTTCGGAAAATAAAGGCACAATTAATTATTTATGAATCAATGAACCTTCTATATATGGAACATAGAGATCATCTAACAATGGACAACATACATGAAATTTTTTTATTGCAGAAATGAATAGAGGGTACCAAATTATGCTACTCTGAATTCTTTCAGATTTTTTTGAGACCCAGAACTATTTTTAAATAATTATTGAAAGTGCGGCCACGCCCCCTGGAGGCGTCAGTAGGCGTCCAGTCTCTATCCTTTTTATTAAGGCTGCAGGGGTGCCAACTGAAATCACAGGACTTTCAATAATTATTTAAAAATAGTTCCGGGTTTCAAAAAAATCTGAAAAAAATTCAGAGTATCATAATTTGGTACCCTCTATTCATTTTTGCAATAAAAATTTTTCATGTATGTTGTCCATTGATTATTTTCTGATTGTGTAATTTACGAACAGATCTATGTTGAATAAAATAATTATAATCATTGACTTGCAATTTTATGACTTCAATTGCATCTTGTATCATAGAGTGGTAACTGTGAATATATTTACTTTTACAAACTTTCTCACTTTTGGAGTTAACAAAATACCAGAAAATTAATATATTTTATATTTATTATCTGTGTTATACACAGTATCAGATATCAGGTATTCTATTTCTAACACTACCTTTAAAAACAAATAGAAACCAACACTTGTTTATTTTAAGTTTCTTTTATTATTAACTAAACAAACAAAAAATACATATAACATTTCATCAGGCTCGGATCCAGGGAAAAAATTTTGAGAAGAGTTGGGCTAAGGCGTTATATGTTTTAAATGGGTTTGGGAAGACCCTATAAAATCCACATTAAATTCAAAATGGGGAAAGGGGTAGTCAGCCCTCCAATCCTCCTCCCTAAATCAGCGCCTGTCATTCATAGTCAAAAATTGTCTCAGATTCTATTTGTATCAATCATCAGTATAAAGAGTTCAATGAGAGATCACAACCTTACAGGGGAAAATTAAATGGTACTTAAGTTAACATAACTCAAAGTATCCAGTGTCAAATTAAAAAAATAAATCTGTTTTAAACAATATCTTTAACCTAATAATTCTAAAAAGCATCCGACCAGATTACAGATTATTTCATGGGCTACAATATTATTTATAGAAACAATAAATTTATTAATCTTCTATCAAAGACAAGTCATTATTATTACATATACATCGTGATTATATTTTAGTCCATCAGGCATATATAGATTTAGTAGATAACAAGATACATAATTCAATGCCTATATAGCTTAATAAAAACTAATTACTTACAATTATCTGTAATTAGTTTAAAATTTAACTATTCAATAAATTAAGTCATTTTTAATGAATTTTACTACTGCATTTAAATACAATATGGTGTTGGTATAGTTTGCTGCCCTTTTTTACTTTGAATGAACTGCCAAGGAAAGACAGGTTAAATATCGTCAATTGCTAGCATGATTTTATTTGATGGGAGTGATCTCTTTACAAGGAACTCGCACTTATCTAAGGGGCGTAGGCCAGCAGGGGTGCTAGCGCATGTTGAGCCGTCTCACCGTCTCCAGACTTTCCCTCGAGTTCTCCAGACAGTAGGCAGCGGCCAGACCAAAGCCGACTGCACCACCAAGCGCACATCTTCTCAGCCCAGCTGTAACAAGAACCAGTAACACTCGTTGTTACACAGATTGAACCAGGTCACTATGAGGGTGCATGAAAAGTTAACTTTTGTGTTTTAACAGAAAAAAAATGCAACCTGTTTCAACAGACTTCATTTAAGTGGGAATAAAAATATTGAGTCATTTTCTGCTTCTTTCTTTCCTTTTTTTTTCTGTTCAACTAACTGAACAACCAGAATGATACACGTATATGACAGCTACTTATTAATGGGGCCCCAAGTTTAATCAAAGTCAGATCTAATTATAACAGTTCTCAGGTCTCGCGATAGTGATTCCTATTGACTTCAAATTTCAAAGATGACCAGGTTTTTAACATACCACGGTTGATCTAAAATTTAAAATCACCATTAATAATTTGTTTTTTATGTATAAATTGTACATAAACATGTTTTTATGAATAAAAAATTACAAAAAAAAAAAAACGGTTAGCATCAACCCAACTCAAGACCAATCATGTCATAAATTGAGTGAATGTGCAGTCATAATAATTTTGGAAATATTTGGTTTTTGTTAGGCATGTAAATTTATTCATCAATAAGATCTTGAAGAACTCTATGTAACATTTTGTAGCGGCCGACAGGGTACTTTATAACCCTGGCTGGTACAATATCATGGAATTATTTACTGAAATAATAATAATAAAAAAATGTACGGTAACATTAATAAAATCCTATCAAAAATTAATAACATCAGTAAAAATATTTTTCACAACAAAATTAAATAACATTATTTTCTGTCATTTTGATTGTAAAATAGTTATTAAAATTGGAATTTTCAATAAGTTTTAATCCCACTTTTGTAATTAAAAACAATGTGATAAAAAATTATACATTTTTATATTATATTTTTTGTTACATTATATACTATAAAGTAGCACTAGAATTAAATCTTTTTATAACATAAAAAAAGTAAAATATTGTGTTTCAACACAGAATAATTATCCCTTTGTGATATAAAATGCAGAGCAATATGGCATATATAATAAAGAAAAAACATGTAGATAAGCTTTTTATGATGTGGTATCATAAACCGATATCTGAATGCAGATTTAAAAATCTCTAGGGAAAAATAAGCTTTATTCACTCAACGTGATTTTGTTCTTACTTTATTTTTTTTCTCTATTATACAATACCATGGGGGATTATTGACGACGATAAAGCCGTGTGAGGTGACTGAGAATTGTGAGTGAGCGATGTATCTGTGCTTTCCACGTCACTTATTCTAAGCCACAAGCTCTCATATAACCTCTTTGTTCAAACATAATATTTTTTTCTGTTATTGTCAGTGTTTACAACAAAAGCATAAATTGAGATTTATTATTTTTATTCATTTTTTATGGTGAATGAAAAAATAAAATTTAAAGCATAATAAAAATACCTTTATATATTATTTTTGTATGAAAATAACTGAAGATACTTGAAATATTATTTATTAAATATTTATAGGTATCTATAATTAGAGCAATTTTACTTTTTGTTAATAAATATTGAAATAAAAAAAAATATATAAAAACTGCAGACGAGAGAGAGAGAGAGGAGACGGAGTAGAAGTGTATATACAAACAAACATGTTCTATGATGGTAAAACCATTAGAGTGCTGAATGCAAATCATGTACAACACATTTTTATCTTTGTTTTTGCATTACACATAAACAATAGACAAAATAAAAAAGGAAAATAACATTCTTGAGCTCATTCCATTCACGTCACAACACTTCTACTTCTTGTTTTTGTTTTGTTTTTTTTACTGCTTTATAGACAGTATAATATAAAATAAATTTACTCGTTACATAAAAACTGCATAAAGTTGCGAACTATTTTAAAGTTCTGATGATGATGAATACCAGAAAAATCGATCGCTTGATTTAATAAGTATGCAATGTATGCATGAAATTTACTAAGAAATTAACAACGTAATCTATTTCAGGTATGTGAGAAAAAAAAATCACGTGGCATCGCTACGATATCGTTTCACATTTAAATCCATGTCATAGTCAACAAAATGATGAACGTAATAAAAACACAGTTGTTTCTTGAATTCGAAGTGCCAGAAATTAAACTACTTTCAAGAATGTTTTCAACTTATTTTATAGTAAATACTGACATTTCCTGCTATCTTAGCTGGAAAAGAAGTGGGAAAAATGTTAATATTTTATATTAATTATTTTGCTATCGTAGAAGTTATAGAAGATAATATATTTACCTAATTTTATTAATAAATAATTTCATTAAAGCTCTCTCGTTACTTCGAAAGTTTGTATGAACAAATTTTATTTTGAGCTCAATATAATATTACAGTATAAAATTAAAATATATACTTTTTTATAAATTTGTAATTTACGTTAAGTAACGAAGCAAGAGAAAAAAAAATGGTGGTATGATTAAATAAGTGCTATGATGTCATGCTCAGATTTTAGAGGCAAGCAGTGATGGATGAGGTCTTGTAAATAAACACTTGCAGTGTGAGGAGGCTGGAAGAGGCTCGATCGCCACGTTCCACGCACCCGTCAGCGGAACCATTGCACACAATGACTACCCTGGTGGTCTCTGGTACACATCAAGGCACTCGTAACGTTACCCCCGCATGTCCTGGACTGTGCTGCCACCCAAAGCTTGTTAACTGTCGTTTTTTTTTTTTCCTTTTTTTTTTTTACAAGGATACACCCCTATGAGCTTGGAGCTCGAGGCGGGGTAATGGGTAGGGATCAGGGGGAAAAAGGATGGTGGCCATGGCCTGTTACGCGTTCGCTGAGGTGAGACTGAGGGAACCGTGGAAAACCTCAGTCAGGACGGACATCTCTACTTTTTATCAATTTAGACCAAAGCGATGTCCAAAGCCTGGAGAACCACACATAAGTGCATCGCTGCACTGGTTGGAATGTGAGAAGAATTTACCCCAGGGAGGGAGCAACAATTTTTATTTGAAACAGTTTCCCATCCAAGTTAACCAGCACGCTCGTCGTAGCTTGACTTCGGTGATCTAACGAGAACCGGTCAATGCATTGCGCCATGCTTTTAATAATTCCTTCATAGATTTACTAGTGCAAAGAACTCAACTGATAAATAAGTTAACTCTATTTTTTTCCAAGGGAATTCACCACAAAGTATAGGTTAGTGACAAAAAATACAAATAAATTTGTTATTTACTTCACAGAATGATTCCGAGAACTATGTAAAATCTCAGTGTATTGTATACAGACCCCACTCAATGAACCTAGTGGTGTCCAAAGCCAGGAGATCCACACTCAAGCGCTGCTTTAATTATTCTGGGAGGATCAGGATAAATTTGCTTTTCCATTTAACTGTTATCCATCCATCCAAGTACTAAACACGCACAACATTGCTTGACTTCATATTACATGACCTTTTTAGATTAATTGGGTGCCATGGGGGAAAGGGGTAAAAAAAGAGAAGTGCTACAGCACAAGTAGAGGCTAAGTTTTAAATCAAACTCCCAGATTGATGTAAACTTGCTTCACTCTTATTAACATTGGATGAAAATAACTAATAAATAATTTTGTCTAGATTCGCACATCAAGTACTCCTTGCAGGGACTTAAAACCTACTCTGCCATGTTTTGAGGAGTTGCCGCGCATTTTATCAAAATTAGTTTGTTTTTTGTGGGGGGTAAGGGGTTATTTTCCACAAAATTTCAAAACTCTTTGTCTCTTAGTCATTGTCAGTAAATAATTCAGAAGTGAAGTTCGTGCTGTCCCGAAGTGTAGACCTTGATACAAATATATTATCGGCAAGTTGTCTACTTTAGTTGCTGGTTCTGAGCTTTAATTAATGCATAAAGAGATAATTTAAAAGTTGCATTCCTGTTAGCATCTCATATAAATGAATTAAAGTTATTCACGCATCCATAGACTGCGTAGCAACGCCCAGAAATAGATCAGGGCGTTACCTGTATCGACGAGCGCGTTTTATGCTACGTATATTACATAATTATAGATTTGAAATAATTAATTATACATGCTATACATTAATAGGTTCAGAAATAAAGTAAACTTGAATTCTGAAAAATGTTAATGATAATTATAATAATTTATACTAAAAATAGAGATTGAATTAATTTAACTGACTTGCATTACTGTTTGTATATTTTCACCATTTTAAGAAATATAAACCTTGTGGAAATTGTGAGACTGTTCTTTCTTTTTTTTTTTTTTTTTTTGTGACAATGAATTTAAAATTATTTAGTTATTAACAGCTCAAGGAGCAGAATTAGCTGCAGAATTTAATACAAAATTTATGAAGCATGCATTTAAATAAAACCTTAAACTTTTTTTAACGCTGATTATTTTCCTTAATTTTACAAAACAAAAAAGTACTAAAAGTGGATTCACATGGTGATTTTTACCATGCGACGCGACGCGAATAATCATGCGCACTTGCTGTAACATCAATTGGCGGTCATATTGGGCGATTAAAAGAAAAAGAGCATCGTAATTAACGCGATTACCGGCGAATTCGCCGCCGCATAGGATTTCACAGCTTTTACGTTAAAATCGCGTCGCATCGCCGTTGTCGCCATCTGAATCCGCCTTAAAGGTGGATTTTCATGGGCGATTTCCAGCCTGCGACGCGAATAAAGCGCACTTGCTGTAACATCCATTGGCGGCCATATTGGACGATTAAAAGAAAAGGATCATCGGAATTAACGCGATTACCGGCGAATTCGCCGCCGCATAGGATTTCGCAGCTATTACGTCAAATCGCGCTGCATCCCCCACCGTTGTCGCTCATGAAAATCCACTTTTATAGATATTTTAAGAAAGAAAAAAATAACTTGTAGAATAAAACAAAATCTACGTTTGTAAAAATGAGCGACAGATTCAATTCTTACTATCTTGATTTGCAGAGGGGGAAAAACATTCATAAAAAACCCGACCTTAGTCAGTTAAGAGTGCTGTATAGTACGGTGAAAAGAATGAAACGATCGGCGACATCTTTACAGTTTTATCTTGAACACTTTCTTTCTCCAATATAACCAAGCGTCATTCTCACGCTACACTGTAAAAATATTTTACAAAACTAAAATTTCCACTGTGGTAACAATGCGTAGATAGACTGTCATACAATACTTAAGTTTAACTCTGACAGTACTTCAAAACTCGATCTTTGACATGAAACGCGACTATTTATCATTAAGGGGTTTAACCCCCCCCCCCCTTTCCTCTCATCCTCTTGGAAGATTCAGACCACTCACGGAACCGTACCTGCGCTGTTGATTGTTGACTATCAGACCTGGGGGGTGTTCAAATTCTTAATTGGAGGTATTTAAGCACCCCTCTGGTGTAGCACACTTTCTGCACCCAATCGGGCATGCACATGAACATATAAGATCGATTGAGTGCAGAAATGCAACGTGGACAGGGTTTACGAGCAGAGAGAGAGAGAGAGAGATAAGGTTATCCTGAACAGAAGTAAAATATTTCTTTAATCTTCTTCCAGTGTACTGAAACAATACTAAAAAAAAAAAAAAGTCAATATTAACTCCATCAACACATTGATTCAATTTTAACCTACTTATTAGATGCAGTTTAGATAATTCTAAGATTAACAGTATACTACATACGTAATATATAATTATATATATATATATATATATATATATATATATATATATATATATATATATATATATATATATATATATATATATATAACGTATGTATACTGTATTATATCTATAATATTATATAGGCCGCGATTCATGAAGCAGTTAGCCAGGATTCTAACCACTTTTAGCTTAACCACGTTTAACTAGGTGGTTTAACACGTAAAACAGGTATATTATAGTTAAACGTGGAGAAACCTGGCTAACTGCGCGCTTCGTGAATCGCACCACATACAATAACTTGCAGAACTGAGTTAGTATTGGTGTTTGTTTATGCGTGTTGTGTAGAAAAATATTACAAGCTTTTAGATAATTTATAAATTCATTCATACTTACATAAAGTGCATCTGATTCAGTTACTATTGGAATCATGCAGTACATTATAAATACAGAATGCATTCAATATACTCATACAATATAGTTTGATTTGCTTTAAAATAAATTAACTTACATGTTATAGACCAAAAATGTCTGTTAAATTATGTAAATCATAATCGAGTATATTATTAGATATTATTTATTAGCCTTGAAGGATATATTTACCTTCATGAACATTGTTAAAATAATAACTCAATACCACCGTTATCTAAAAGGCGGATTCAGATGGCAACAACGGCGATGCGACGCGATTTTGTCACACAAGCCACAGTGAAATTCTATGCGGAAGCGAATTCGCCATTGCGGCGGTGAATACATCGCGTTAAATTATGTATGATGCTCTTTTTTTAATCGCCAAATATGGCCGCCAATGGATGTTACAGCAATTCGCTTCGCGTCGCAGGCTGGAAAGCGCCATGTGAATCCGGAGAGAAATTTTATATTATTAGTACGTCGTCGTAACTGATTTTAATTTAAATTTACAGCATTATCTAATTAATATTTGTTTACATCTCCAAGTTTAATAGAAGAGAAAACATAATTTCTCTTTATTCTCAATGTAATTTAAATTGATATTTTTGTATAACAATGGAAAATAATTACTGTCTGTTACAAACCATTTTATAGTAATTTCATTATACTTGAATGTTATAGCTTTAAATCTTTTGCAGCTGTAAAATAAGAATATGGGAATTTTACTGTCCTCTTTTTAACCATTAAAACGTTAGTGCTAAGTAAATCTCTATTTAAATAGATGACTGGAGTGGAAACGGTTTCATTAAAAAAAAAAAAAAAAAAAAAAATCACGAAAAACAGCATGTAGTCGTACGCACAACTTTCAATATCTAACTTAATACACAAGGATATAGAAATTTATTATATTGAAAAAAAAAAAAAAAAAAAATCTTGACAACAATAATATTTTTTTATACAAAACTTTTGTAACAAGGAAACCTTTTTTATACAGTGTCATGCAAAGTGTTTTTTCTAGTCAAAGAAAATATTTTGTTGCGGCAAAAATAAATCTTGCTAAAAAAAAAAAAAAAAAAAAAAAAAATCAAACAAACAAATTTTCTTTTCTTTTGCGGATATAAAGAGATATTTCTTTCAATATTCTTTTTATCTCACTTATCAAAAATTATGAAAACAAATGTCAATATAAAGCAAACGATATAATTGTGGTAAACACAGAAAGAAAGAAAGAAAATGTCGATTTTTATGTGTGCAAGATACGTACGCCGTCTGCTGCCACTTCAAGGCTTTCATTTATTTTACAATAAATTAATTATTAATCTATAACGCTGTAATTTTTTCCAAGCATCAACACAAATATTTATTAGAAGTAAGAAATACAACAGAATCTTGATTTGAATTACAAATATTTGTATTCTAAGTCTATGTACACTAGTATACTATATAATAGGCAGGATTTAAATCTTGGAGCAATAGGCTTTGGTTTGTATAATGTCATCTTTATGACAATAATTCCACAATTTGTAGACTTAAGATAAACCATTCATGGATGAAAAGAACACTTAAGGTGTTATTACCCGTATAATTATTGGCACAATAAACCTTGCTGCTTTTTCTAACTTCGTTTTACTTTTTACTGTGAAATTATAAAATAATACAAATCCAATGGCAGGCCAATTCATGAAATGGTTGAAAGTTTTTAATTTACCAGTTGGATGCCAATTCTATGTATTGCGTCTTTGGAAATTTAAAAAATAATATTACTCTAAAAATTTCCAGATTTTTTTTTTTTTTTTCAATATTGCAGTACTGCAGTATTATATAATACAACAATAATAACATACGAGTATAATAAACAATACTTAAATACTTAGATAATACTTAAATTTTAGGCATCTCTTTGATATATATATATATATATATATATATATATATATATATATATTTTTTTTATATATATATATATATATATTTATTTATATATATATATATATATACAGTATATTATATAAGACTTACTTTCAATATTAGTGACTCTTGCATAGTTACGTTTCTATTTCTTTTTATTATAAAAGGAGTAGACAGAAAAATGTTAAATAATAACACTAATAAAGATATAACACAATTTTTATTCTGACTTTATTTATACGTATTTATGCAAGTTTTTCCTGAAACCTCTATGATGGTATTTTTAAAAGAATATAATACTCGTAATTTTATTAAATATTATATTACATTGCAATAGTTATTAAGCCATGGTCGCTCGTACGAGTTTTTTTTTATATCAATCCTGTTGAATACTTAGGCCCTTGGCATAATATATATGGGCGCGATTCACGAAGAAGTTAGCCAGGTTTCTAACCACGTTTAGCTTAACTACGTTTAACTAGGTGTTTTAACACGTAAAGCATGTATATAGTTAAACGTGGTTAAGCTAAACGTGGTTAGAAACCTGGCTAACTGCTTTGTGAATCGCACCCATATACTGTAGTAAGCTAACATTTAAAAAAAAATAATTTCTATGAGGCAAAATTATAAGCAGGCACAGTATCAACACAAAATAAAGGTACGAGGAAATGGCACAGATTTTAAAATTTTATTGCCAATACCTAACAAAGTAAGTGCAATTTTACGAAAGTGCTTTATCAAACATTATTAGTGTCCGTTATCAAATATTAGTAAACGTAAAGTGAAAATATTTTATTTTTGTTTTTTATAAGAAAATTATATACTACAGGCAAGCTTAGTTTTACAACTCATAACTCGCATTTTTTTTTTAATTAAATATTTACAAGAAATTAAATTACACGAATTTATCATATTATTATTATATTATATAGAACCCCTTATCATATAGTTTTACAATCAAAAGTTTTCTATCTCTTGATGATGTGTTGATTGTTGTCCTAACTGGGTGCCTATTGTTATGGCCATGAGGTACTTCTTATATCAATCACAATACTGTATCTTGTTAGTAATACTGATGGACTTGTATTGTTGTGAGAAATCAGAAATACTGATGCAATATTATTAAGAGTAGAAACTTTCATAACTTATAACTTTATTTTGCTTCAACAAATTCAATTTAGTCTCCAAGTTTTCATCTATTATCCATTTATAACTATATATTTTTTTTTTTATTTTTGTGATCTTTTTTTCTGCCAGTTAAAAGTTCTGGGTATTTTTATTATGAGTTGTATTGATACTGCTTCTTCATTTTAAGTATTGTTTAACTTTTTTTATTATTTATTTTTTTATTAAATATCTTTCTTTTGAATATTGTTTGTGCAAACATGACACAATATAACAAGAAGCAGTACAAATAAAGATAAAAATAAAATTTAAAATATGTTGAAAGAAATGTAAACATATTATGTGAAAATTTTAAACTAAGATTTTTGTTACATTTTAAATAGTGCTTTATTTTTATACTATATTGTATAGGTAGGCATGTTATTGATTCGCCACCTGGTTGGGGAGGTTACCCAACCTTCACCTAAATGGTTCAATAATAATATATTGAATAATGCATTTGTTATATTGTTATAATGTTGCATACGACATTTTTTTTTTTTTTTTTTTTTTTTTAAAGATTGTGAGAAAAACAATGTCGAATACATGTATTTTACTCTTATAATATAATTATTTAGAATCTAACAAATATAATGTTCTTCCTGGATAACGAATAGCTGTTCTCCAATTAGGTGTGTCAAGTTTTTGTAAGGTTCTATATTTAAAGAGAAAGACAAAGAAATATAACGCACACACACACAAACAAACAATAAACAATTGAAGTAAAATACCTATAGTCTACATTAAAAAAACTTCTTAAAAATAATTTATTAATTTGAAAATTGTGTGATCTACCTTTGTTTTTGTGCAAACATGGATACATTTCTATCTATTTATTAAAATTCTAAATATTACTGAAATATTTTGTAATTTTTAGTGCAACTTAAAACTATTACATATATGCATTTAAATACATATAATTATGTTTAAGATTTTTAACAAAAATAATAATGTCTTTTTGTTCCAGATAATTGACATTGAAGGGCATTTGCTTGTTTCTTTTGTTTTAAATTTATCTATACAGGTATATTATTTTTATTTTATTTAAAAAATTATCTAACATTGTAGAGATGAATTATTTCATCTTATTCAAATTAGTAAACTAAAATATGAATTTGTTCTTGAAATTAAATGAAAAAGGACAAATAAATTAAAAGTCAAATTAATGAGCTTAAAATATATCCATATGTTTAATTTGCACAAGCTGAAAAGTTTTGGCTGGACATGAACTTTTGAATAATAGAATAAGAGAAATTGTTAATCTTTATATTGTTATTGTTTGTCCTTGAAAAAAAGTTTTTAATTCTTTTAACAAAATCAACAATTAAGGAGGAGGGCTTAATATTAATAATTTATAAATACATACTGGTATTAAATATCACAATAGACAATAATTTTATGTATATTTTCTAATTTTGAAATAAAAAAATGCAACCATTATTGTCCATTGTTTGTCAAGTACTAAATGAATTATAAATTACAACTTAAAAATCGATGTTAAAATACATAATTATGAGCTGTAGTCGTCATGATTCACCTACAATTTATCCCCATTACTAAATTGGTGCTACACCAAGCACACGCAAATTTTAACTACCCCATTATCGTTAATTAGGCCTTGATTTTGTTTAGTCTTTTATTTAATACCTTTTTTTAAGGGAGAATAAGAATTCAAGTTATTGATCTTTAAATACTTATTGTTGTGTTGATAAGAAAGCAGGCAATGAAAGAGGAAACACTATAAAAGAAAAGATAAGGGAAAACAAAATTGGTGCCACCTCGATGTGGAAATGAATCTCCTTTTTCTTGTGTTCACTGAAGTTTTTGAAGTTACAGAAACACAATGTAAATAAGAGGATGTGTTTTAAGCTATATAAAGTTAGAAGGAGGTGTTGAGATCGGAATTTCATTAAAGCGTGTGAAGCTGGGGGGAGGAGGGGGGGGGGTTGGGCGAGCTTCTTATACTTCTTCTTTGTGAAGTTAAAAAAGAAGAAGCATGTATAGTACAATGTAGTATGTGCCGAGTGTGCTCTCTCTTTCTCTCCAACACACGCAGTTAGAGAGATGTAAAAAGAAAAGAATAAAGCAAGAGCAAATAAAGACAGTTTGAATTAAATATATGAAAAAAAGCTATATGTATGTATTGTTTCAAATGAAAAATATTTAAAAGAAAAATTAACTACTTTAATTTTATTTATCTATAGTTCTGTATACAAATTATACATATTATATAGTTTCCTTATATACATAATATATATATATATATATATATATATATATATATATATATATATATGTATATATATATATTTATATAAATTAACAGTCTCTATAATAGCTTTACCATAAATAAAATTCAAACTTGACTGAATTAAAGACGATATCAGTTCTTTTGGTGACTCTGTGGAACTTTGTCAAAGACGGTTTAACATGGTATCTATGTCTTCATGTTCGTTAAGGTTAAGATTCTAAGAAATAGTTCTAATTTATAATTCCCCTCGAACAAAAAATAAAATGATAATTTTTAGCTATTTTTAAAAATAAAATATCTCCTGGTGAGATTGACAGCTGTTTTCCAACGATAATTTTAAGTTTTATTTCCGAGCACCTAAATATTTATCTTATTTTTATTATATCAATTTTTCAGAACTTTAAAGTTTCTAGCGCTTGTTACTCAATATCAAACATATTACTCGTATAACTATGACCTCTATTTTTTTATTTATTATTATTATTATTTATTTTTTTTTTTTTGTGAGCATTTTCGTGTTTCTTGGTTTTGATATTTTTATAATATACATATTTTTTTAAATAATTAGAATATTTTTTTGCATAGAAGAGTTACCGTAAAATAAATGTATTTCTGTTCATAGATTACTAAAAATTAGTTAATTTTTAGTCTCTCTTTAATCCTTTCCTGTAAAAGCTTTTAAATAACTTTTAAAGTTAAAACAAAATTATAATGCGACAAATAGGACTCACTCAAATTAACTACAATGATAATGTAATAGCATGTAATACGCGTGGAAAGCCAAAAACGGTATTGGTTGAAACACTTGAAATATTTGCAGCATTTCGGCACCGACTCTTCATCAGCTATCCAAATTTTAGAGTGTTAAATATTTGCATGACTATGACGTCACAGCGTCTTTCTCCTCGATTTTGAGGGTGTTGGAAGGATTAAATATCTGATAAAATTCATGCAGATTGTCCATTATTTAAATATTCATCAAAAGAAAGAAGTTTTAATTTTCAATTAATTTTCTTTTAATTCAATAGTAAAAAATATATTATTAAAAAAGTATAAAAAATCTCTCGAGACATAGAACCTGTAGGATAATAAGTCTGATTGCAAGTAAAAGATTTATTTCTACGTAGTAAATTTTTCACTCAAAGAATAAACTTAATCAAAGACTATAATTATAACTAGCTTCTTGGCTTTTATTCAAGCATATCACTATAAAAAATATGTATTTTATTAAAAACATTATCAGATTCAAGACTGTGGACAGTAGGAAATTGCTTTCAAACGCAACGAAGTGTAAAAATATATTGTATCATACGATTGTGGTGAAAGTAATAATGTCTTCAGAAAGAAAAATAAAAAAGAGAAAAAAGAAAAAGAGAGTTCTTTATTGTTTGAAGTGGGTACTAGGTTTTTATCTAAAATAGAGACATGTTTCAATTTCCTCTGTTTGTTCAGAGTATATCATAGGAAAAATCTGAGATACACTGACAGCAACCTTCTCGATGGGTCTTGACTTGTGAACTCGAAGAAGACTATTCTTGCATCACAATGTTAGACCATCGTAAGAAGAAGAAAACGAAAAAAAAAAAAAAAAAAAAACTTTGTAACGGTGACCAAATATTCCATCGTTACGCAATGGAAATATTTTTAGTTTCTCCGTGGTTTTCATTTGTGTTGATTCTGTATCTACTTG
The DNA here is from genome assembly GCA_949825025.1 of Siphlonurus alternatus. Lineage (NCBI taxonomy): Eukaryota > Metazoa > Arthropoda > Insecta > Ephemeroptera > Siphlonuridae > Siphlonurus > Siphlonurus alternatus. Next base: position 56,790,821 of record OX463788.1, on the reverse strand, counting down.
TAATTTAAATTCATAGCAATGATTTTTAGCTCATACTACAACATATTATGCCAAGCGGCTAAGCATTCAAAATTAACATCAGTTTTGTTGTAAAAAAAAAAATCATACGAATAAAAGTTTAGTGGTCATAGACTAGTTGTTGTATTCAATAATAATTTATTTGAGATATTTATCACTTCCAGCGTCGCGTCGTGAACTTAATTTTTCAAGCTACCATGCATGTTGGTTTGACATGAGGCTCTAGTTCAAGAAAATAATCAATACAAGATAAGTGTTGAAAATAAATATGCTGGTTGGAAAGTTTTTCTTACATTGGACTGGGAATTCAATGCAAGTCCACCCACATACATTCACTTCGTACTAATGAAATTAGAAATACCCATCATCACTGAAACAAAAAAAACAAAACGCTTATAACAGCTCAAATAAAAAATGGGGGTGATTCAGGTTTTTATCCGCGTTTAGCTTAGCCACGTTTAGCAAGGTGTAACACAGGCATAGTTAAAACGTGGTTAAGCTAAACGTGACTAAAGCCTGGCTAACTGCTTCGTGAATCGTGTCCAATATCTACAAGTTGTGGGTAGATCATATTAGCAGATTATTTTACATCTATGTAGCAAAAAAAAAAAAAATACCATTATTATTATATTAAAAAAATGAATCACATTCGAAAAATTTATTAATACGTATAAAATTAGTATTCATAAAATCTAAAACGTAATTAATGATTGATTGACAGTTTTAATAATATACTTTTAAAACGAATGGAAGAGAATAGTGACATTAATAGCGTTAAAAATAATAATTGTAATGATTTTTAAAAAATATTGCCCATCATCGTGCAATTACGATGACACATATTGATGCAATCTAATCTTTTATATTTTATGTAACAAGTATAAACTGGCTGCCACATTGAACTTGCTTTTTTTTTATCATTTATTGTCCACATTTTCCCCTCTCTCTGATATATACGTGCTTTGATATATTACTCATGATAATTGTAATAAGCACGTCGACTATTTCAAATTCATCAAATTCTGTCTGCATTATTCTATTATATGTTATTAATTTGCTTCATGACTGACAGTAGATAAAATATTAATTAATTTTTTACCACGGTACTTTTTTTCATTAAAAACCACTCTTTGAACAATATTTCTGTTTTGGTAATAATGCTTCCCAGGTTTTTAAACTACAAATAAATAGTTTGGTTAATACATTAAAAATAACTAAACATGTATTATGTATATCTTTTGAGCTATAAGAGATAATTTGGAATTTCAATGATTAGTAACTTTAGTTTCAAAACATAACATACAGTATATAATTATATAGTCTTTTATTAAACACAAATAGTGTACATATAAATATACTGTAGACATGAAAACAACAAACATAAACATAGTATAGACAAAAATAATAATAAACACCAAATATATCAAGTATAATAATTATAATAATATTTTTTTATTTGGGATAAATTACATTTTAGGTAATGGGAGGAAAAAATAAATAATAGCAAACAACATAATTACCCAAATTCATGAATGTTTGAGCCTATACACATTTTTTTTTTCATTAAATATTAACACAATATTGTACCAGCCAGGGTTGTAGTACCCTATCGGCCGCTACAGAGTTACATACATTATTGTTCTTCAAGATCTTGATGAATATCTGTGTTAACAAAATAAAAAATCACTATTAGTATTAAAAAATGTTAAATGTTAAAAAAAATCATGTATTTTTTCCTCAATATATATTTACATTTTAAATGATAGTTAAATTTAATAAAAAACCAATATAGACATAAAATACATTTTGTAGATGCTGAGGTATAATTGTAGCAAATTTGATATTAAAAAATGAAAACAAAAACATATATGAATTCATATTCATATTTAGAAATAAGCCATTCTTTAAGTTACTTTTTAATAGAACGATTACATTCTAAATATTTTAATGCTGTTGGCATTTCATTCCATATGCGTGGTATGGTATATATACATTGAGCAAAATTCTTCACACATCAAGTGTAGATAAGACCCAACTTTAGAAACAAAGCTCAGTGTTTAATGCCATATAATTTAAAACAAACATATAATACATTACATAGCATTAAAAACTTGGGAGTCAGTCAATAGTTCTGTTCGTAAATACACAATCGGAAAGAATAAATTTTTATTGATGATCCTTATGTTCCAATGTACTGTACATAAGGTTCATAAAAAAAAATTATTCTTTCTGATTGTGTATTTACGAACAGAGCTATTATCTCACTTTGCATAGTCACTGATAGGTGTATTCTAGAATTACAAATACTGTATTTTAGTTATATTGACCATTGCAAAGTTTGTAAATGTAACTTTGTTCAGCTTTATAATATTTGGAATATTTACAAATTAATTACAATTAATTAATAATATGATAATAATATATTCTGTTTTAAAATGGAATAAATACAATTAAGTAAATTGTCAGAACATTGTATTTTTTTATTAATTATAATGGAGCACCCTTTTCACACTGTATAAATTTCACTCCTCAAAAGATTTTCCAAAATTTTCCATTAAATTGCGTTATCTTGCTACAAGCACCGGCTGAAACTTTTGTCCCCTTGCAGCTTATGCAACTTTTTGAGCATGCGTGTATATGTGGCAGTATGTCGGCAGGAGTTTGGTGAATTTTGTTAATCATAATACTGCTATTATACAGTGGAAATAATTTGCTGTTCCCTCAAGTATTATGCCTTAAGCCTGTTGTTACACGACACAATTTTGCATACAATTTTTCCTTTCAAGAAAATTTTATCTTCATACAAACAAATGGAGTTGAAGTTTTCTTGTATGGAAAAAATGTAAACAAAATTAGAAAAATTGTATCGTGTAATACCGGCTTTACTGTATTTTTTTTTATTTATTTTGTGTTCATATTTGAATTTTGACAAAGCGTGTAAGAGAATTTAGTTGCATTAAAAGTGTTTACTGGAATACTGCATTATGAGAAATTTTTACCCTGTTATATAAAAGAAAAACAAACATGAATTTCCCTCTACTTATGCGCTTATGCGTGACAAGATTGGTTGACCTCAAAATCAAGCCTTTAAGTAGCTGGATTAGAGGAGTCTGCCTAAATAAATGAAAAGCAATGGTATGAATTAAGCATGTGAAATGAATCGATCTATTTGCCAAAGCCAAGTTGATTGAGTAACATGACTCTGCAAAAGATATGTATAAAAATTTAACTTTATATTGTCGAATATCCAAGAGGTAAAATTCTGAATTTTCCGAGCTGTACCTGTGCCATTACCTAATGAAATTAAGTAATTGATTGTTCAGCAGGTGAAAGATTCGCTCTTGGCAAATTCCAGCCTCCAAGTTAGACAACTAGGTATTGATTGTTACAAATTTAATCACTTAAATGTGAACACAAGCCGGAGAAAAATTATGATTACGACCTACTTGCTGACTTGTGTGTTTATTACCCGTGAAGCTTCGTGATCGAGTGTTCGGATTAGATTTGAACTAATTAATGATCATAGCATTTTCAACAAATTTTCAAGCAAATGCTCTGAAAACTACAAAGTTATTAATACGTAAATTTGCAATTAAAAAAATATAGAAATTTATTTTGAAGTTGCAGAGATTTGGACCTTTGATAATAATAAAAAAAAAGGTGTCTAGGGGGCTTGGTTGAACTTTAAACGATTGTTTAAAAACTTAAAAAATCAGTGTAACATAACTTAAATTTGAATGTTGTGTTCCGACTGACCATTTATGTAATGAAAAAAATGTCATTTAGGTTGTTTATGAGGTGTATAATTTTAAAAACATTTTCTTGCTATACTGTATTTACACGGAGAAAATAAAATTTACTTAAAATTTATGATTGATTATATTATTATTTTTGTCATTAGGTACTGCATAAGTTAAAACAATGCTATGTATGACTCTATTTTTACAATGGAAAGTTTAAATTATTTCATAATTGAAATACTTAGCACGACATGCTAACACAGAATTACAGAAATTAAAATAAATGGTGCATTTCTTTAATGTATTTTCATACTGTATTTTCTTGAGCATATGTTGCAGCAAAAATAGTATGCGATTTTTTTTTTTTTTTTTTTTTTTTTTCATTTTCAGTATATGTAGCGTACAAAGACATGCATTCTTAATTCCTAAGTATTATGTCTATACAGCTATTTAAAATTGAATTTAAACCATTCTAAATGTTATTATTTCTGTCTCAACTCTACATCATGCAAGTGAAGTTAAAATATAACTGCAAGTTTTTCTGTTTTATGAGGCGAGTAGAAAAGCGGTAAAACAAAATTTATGATTTTGCACTAAGCTATAACTGCCGAATAAAACGTACGTACGTTGCATGCAATGTGTGACAGAACATCGATGAATGTGGTCATTATTTGAAATAATTGCAGGAAATTGTAACGTCATTACTTGTTTTATGTTAGCTGAGATGAAAGGTTACTTCACTTTAACATTAAACTTGCAAATTTGGATTTATCATTACTTAAAATGCAGTCTATGACTTGACAACTGATTATATAAAAAAATTATATTTGTAAATCGATGTACTTTATAGCCAGTTAAAGATGTAAAGTATTCTTTTTGTTGTTTTTTTTTCATTGCTAACATTTTTTTTTTCTTATTTATTTGAGTGTGTGGTTTCGTGAAAAGATAGAGTAGATGTTTCCAGGGAATATTTCTGTATTATATAAGCTTCTTTAAAACCAGGATTACGAACGGATTTTATACCTCACAACTTTTTATATTTGTATTTCATAAATCACAGCATTCATATATGTATTTAATTCCCATTTATAAATATTTTTACTTTTCTTTAGTGAACTCAAGACTTTTTAAAACTCACCAAATATATATATTTATATATTTACGACACAACTTTTTTATATATAACTTTTTCTTTTCTTCTTTCATTTTCATAAATTTTACATAAATTTCAGCAAATAAAAGAATGAAGGGAAGTGCTAAGTTGCCTTTTTTTTATTGAACATCCCAAGCTAACGTTACATGAAATAATAAATAATTATTAAACTGAAATATAGTTATGTAAAATTTGGTGTAATATTTGATATTTTTATTTTAAAAGTTCCATTAACTTTGCAATGTGAAGTTATTTTTATAGAATGTGTTTTTTTTAATATACATATATATATTCAAGTAATAAAAGCAATAAATGTAAATTTTCCATTATTATGTAGATTTTAGCTTTTCAAAAATTAAAATAATTTTTTATTGGAAATTGTATTGGAAACAGGAATTAATAAATAATTCTAATAATATTTCAAAACATTATCAGGACTTTTATATTACCATATGTTATTTAGTTTGTAATTTTTTGTTCCACCTCCGATTAGCTCGTTAAAGGCAATGAAGAAATTTTACTGAACGTGAGTGTACATATTGACGAGAAGTTCTTACCCTAAAATAAATTAATGTTGGCATAGAATGTATAATGAACATATAATATTCTATTTCACTTATTTATTTTACAATAAATTTATAATATTTAAACAAGGAGCCACCATGGGAAATTAGCGTTCTTTTGTGATCGTTTTGCATGTTTTGGTACAACAAGTCGTTTGAAGTACGTGACAATGAGATGTTGATTCTCAGATATCTTGTTACAAATCGGACTGGACTTTGGAGATAAATGGATGCGATTCACGAAGCAGTTAAACCACGTTTAGCTTAACCATGTTTAACTATACTTGTTTTACGTGTTAAACCACCTAGTTAAACGTGGTTAAGCTAAACGTGGTTAAAAACCTGACTAACTGCTTCGTGAATCGCACCCATTTAATATAATGTAAGATATGGTCGGCTAAACCTTCAGTTAAACATTATGCTCTGTTAGCCCCCAACACCACCACAGTGTACACGAAGCCATGCATGTCTGCAATTATTATCTAGTATAATATATAGTTTAAAGCAATATACCTATTTGTGATGTAAACAATATTTACAGACCATCCATTGTGTTATTTGTAATGCAAAGTTAAGTAGTTGATATTTTTTTTTCTTTTATTATTACAGGATACGTATAAGCTTGAGGCTCGAGGCAGGGTATTTTGTAGGAACAAGGGAAGGAAACGATGGTAGCCATGATCAGTATTATACATTTTCCTGCATTCGCTGAGATATACAAATAGTTTAAAAAACGTCCCTAAAAAGAGTCATTTTTTTTTTAAATATGTACACCTCTGGACAGCATGAACTCCTGCTTTGTTTGTACGCGTTGCCATGTAGTCTATGAAGGTGTGGTGAACCAAATCTCTTTTGACATGGGTAGATTGGGTGCTTTTCTTACATCTCCAAATTTGAATATCTACATTTCTCTGTCATTATAAGAGCTGCAGCTCCAGCAAGTTAAATACAGTTCGTGCTGTCCAGAGATGGTAAAGTATCAATCTCCATACATACATAATAACTTAAATCACTTTGGAGAAACTGTTAATTTGATTCTTAAATGATAATACATAATTTTTATTGCAACTATGAATAAAATAACTTGAGTTGATGTACCACAATATTTTTTTCAAGATATTTTGGTGCTTCTAACATTTTCAACATGAAAATGACGTCATATAGCTATAAATAAGGCCTACATGGAAACTTTTAACGCGTACAAAGACTTATATATATGTTACAAATTTGAAATATTTTACAAATTTAAATTAATCTATATTATCTCTACATTATAATTATACTTTTTATTAATATTATATTAAAATATAAGTATTTTATCATGTTAATGTTAATGATAATGTTATCATGCCATGTGTGGGATTGAATACATAGTTTAATGTAATGAAATAATTTTCATTTAAAATAAAAAGGTTATAATATAAGCTATAAACATTGTTAAAACGGAAAATGGACTTAATTGTGCGACTTGAGCTAAGAATAAATTAGTTCAAATAATACCTAGAAACTACTGAAATTAAACTTGCAAAGGAAAAAAAATAATAATAATAATAACAGGAAATATTTCGTAATTCATGACAAAAATTCATTCAAAAGCAATATTTTAAATTTTTTCAAGATTAAATAGCATTAACATTTTTATTTTTTCAAATGACCGTTATAATAAAATAGCTTTTCCCTTTATTCCTTTTCATCATCATTTTTTTTTTAATTAAAATGGACTAAAGATATGAGATGAGAATCCCTTTGTAAATCATGTAATTTGAAACCATTGTTAGTGTAGCTAGAACGTTAATATGAGGAGACCGCCGGGTTATTGGAGCCAGCTAGATAGGCTTATGATGAGATAAAAGGTGCTGTTAATAGCTGGTAAGAGACGTTTGCTAGAGAGAGAGAGAGAGAGAGAGAGAGAGAGAGAGAGAGAGAGAGAGAGAGAGAGAGAGAGAGAGAGAGAGAGAGAGAGAGAGAGAGAGAGAGAGAGAGAGAGAGAGAGAGAGGAGAGAAAGTGATAGAACTCTCATAGAAGAGAAAGAAAACAATAACAATGGTACTTAAAGAATCGTGTTACAAGGTATAAATGAAATAGCCATTCCAAAGGCAAAAAGAGGGAGGTAGAGAGAGCGAGAGAGAGAGAGAGAGAGAGAGAGAGAGAGAGAGAGAGAGAGAGAGAGAGAAAGAGAGAGAGAGAGAGAGAGAGAGACAAAGTGAAAATATAGGAAGCGATGTAGAAAAGTGAAAAGTATAATACTTCTTCTACTCCTGCAAACTTCAGTTCCGGCCAATGCGGACGTGCTGGTTTTTGGTCAAGGGTGGTTGTGTGATGGTGAGGTTGGGGGTGGGATGAGTTTGGTGTGTTGAAGAGAGAAAAACGACGACCGCTAGCCAGTTAAGTTATCCTCACCGCTAAAACGCATTACCACACACTCCGTCCATCTTCTGTAGCTAGCTCTCCTAGCTCTATCCTATAGCTCCAGCCACTTTCTATATCATTCTCTCACCGTATATATCTAGAAGTACATCATCAGTAACATCACAAAGGTTATGTTTTTATTCCCACATCAGGCAAGCTGCTGCCCACTCAAGTCTTATTCTATCTTCATGTCTTTCTGTGGTCTTCTCAGCCTTCTATTTTTCTTGTTCTTTGATATACGTATATGTGAAGGACTGTTAAGCTTTTTGGAAAAGTCTTTAGTGAGGATGAAAAAAAAAAAAAAAAAAAAAAGGGAATTCATTCATGGATAACACAGCACCATGGTGGGTAAGCTGCTTACAGGTTGTGAGTTCAATCACAGCCTACTGAAAAGTTCTTACACCGAAATATTAGGTATTTTATTAACTGTATTTTGGTGACATATATAGTAGTAAGATTTTAGTGCCCGCAAATTGGGTAGCTCCTACTGCGATATACTAACAGCTTTTAGAAAAATTGTGAGATTTTTTTTTTTTTTTTTTTTTTTACTATTAATTAGAAATCCGAAGAACCAAGGGTATATACACATTAATAACATTGATTAACCTTTTTTTTTCTTCATACAATTCAATTACATTATATGGATTATTATAATTATATTATTAATTTCTAGAATTAGAAATGTGTTAATTAGCCCTAATTATTATATAGGTATTATTTTTTAACATTTTCTTTTCCATTGCCATTGCTAAATATATTAATATGGGTGCGATTCACGATGCAGTTAGCCAGGTTTCTAACCACGTTTAGCTTAACCACGTTTAACTAGGTGGTTTAACACGTAAAACAGGTATAGTTAAACGTGGTTAAGTTAAACGTGGTTAGAAACCTGGCTAACTGCTTCGTGAATCGCGCCCAAAATTATAGTATAAAAAAATAACAAATATTTATTTTATTGCGTTCCAGCTGGAACCAATATTTTTTATTAACACATTTGATTTTTTTTTTCAGTTGAGCGTTGTTACATAATTTAATGAGAACCATCAAAAATTATAATTTCATGTAATTTATTATTTTTACATAAAGTAATTATTGTGTTTATTTTGCTTATTGTTAGAGTTATGGAAGTAAGGAACGATAATCCTTAAGATTTGAATCTTTTGTGTGATATTTGTGACTCTCTCTCTCTCCTCTCTCTTTCCTCCCCCCCCCCCCCCTCAGCATTTGAAATGAAACCACTATACCCTAAAAGTAATTTCATTGAAACTATATTTATCGCATTGTATTGTTCGATACAAACATATAATTTTCATACATATAATATTGTATGAATAATAGTATATATTTTATGTAATTATATTTTAATGTAAAATGAATGAGTATGTATAAATATATTGCTAACATATTTTTACCATTAGTATAATAATATATTTTATAATACATTCAAGTGAAAATCTAATATTTTATAAAATGTAAGCATTACGTTAATACATAAATATATTTAATATTATTTTTGTAATCAATTATTATATGCATTATATGATATATATAACAGACTAGCAACATATTATATGTTATTTATATCCTTTGTAATGCATACGTATATAGTTCGTTAATAACAGTGTGGTGTTTTTTGCGTGCGAACATTTTCATTTTTGCATAGTCATCATGACGTTAGGATCTAATAATCTTCTTTTTAAAAATCTGATAATAATAATGATGAGTGAGAATTATGTAGTAATACACATTATAATGTAGATGTAAGTTATTGTAACTCTGCCATTGTTTTAAGTTATTGTAACTCTGCCATTGTTTTCTTATCTATATAAATTAATACACTAAAACTTAAATTTATTAGTTCAAATTCAAATTCAAATTTTTATTTCGATCATAGGCTGTACAGCATGGATAGTAATAGTTAATTATTTATTAGAAGTTGCGATGTGCCTGCTTTTTATAAACATTTAAAATTAAGATCAAAATATTTCACAGCTTCCTGAGGATTTTTTTATTATTTTTTTATTTATTTTTATTGCATAAAAAATAAAAATAAAACTTAAAAACTCGAAATAGTACCATGCTGCACGTATTCAAGAACAATTATCGGAGAAAATACGGGAACTTTTTATACCTTTCATCAGTTGCAATATACCGTTATATCATTATAATATGAATTATTTATTACTTGACAAATACCTTAACTTCAAACATACCTCTGTATGATAATTATTCAGTTTTATTATATCAAATTTCCACGTATACATATTTTTACGGGTGTGGATTTATATTATCATTAAATTTTAACCAAAAATGATTATTATTATTATTTTTTTTATTTGTAAAATTGTAATTTTGCAAGTGAACGAAGTTATCAATAATTTATTATACTTTAAGCCTGTAATAAAAAGTAACATGAATTAGTGCATTCACATCCTCCACAAAATTATAAAATTCAAACTTTCTATCAGGTCAAATAAAAGTTCGAGGGCCATGGAAGGTAAGTGTGTGTAAATACAAGATGACCTTATGAAGGAACCGAGGAGATTTTGGTCCAAGAAATTAACACAATGATCATAACAGATTACTATAAACTATAAACTAAAAGTAATGATAATTATACTCACGAGTATTAATAATTTTATTTGCACTCGGTACAAGGTGCATTGACCGCGGCGTTATTAGATCAATCTGCTGCTGTATATAATAATACAATATTATTGCTAAAAAAATGACAAGTTTTCATCAAAATATAAAGAAAATTGTATTCACTTATTATGGGCAATATTTAAACAGCATAAAAAGTTTTTGTTGCTATTTTTTTTATTTTTTTTTTTTGTTTATTCTCAATTTGTACGTCATAAATTAAACATTGTCTGAGTGGTATGATAGAACTATATTTTATGCATGACTGTATGACGTCAACAAAGTACTATTGTTAAAAAGATGATGACGTCACAGTCGTGCAATCAAGTTCAGAAAAAAATACAAAAACAAAACTTTTTATATGAATTCTTCTCATTGTACAATAGAAAAGTGCGTGCACTTAAATAATAGCTTTCTCTTCTACGAAATCGTTCTGTGGTACATCAGGCTATTAACTTATAGCGTATATATATATAAACTGCTGTTGTTAAATTTATTTTAAAGGTATGAATTATACAATTAAGTATGAAGTATGAAAAGTGTCATGAATTTGTATATAAATAAATTAAATGAGTTTTAAAAGTAATAACAAAGGGAAAAAAAATCTATAAGAAATTAATTTAAAATTAAGAAAGTAAAAACATGTTTTACATTTTACGTATTCATAGTTTCATACTTTGTTACAAACTAAAATTTAGTTATTGTTTATTTTACCAAAGAAAACAATAAAGAAAAATTAATTTTTTTTATTAGTTTCTTCAATTTTAATTTGTTCTCTTTTGTTTTTAACAAGAAAAAAAATATTTTTACTGGTGACAAAATTATGAGATGCAAGCAACACGCCACAATATATTAAATTACTCAAAATGTGTTTTGATAATTATAAAAATACACGTATGGTCTTTGGTACCGTGAACTCGCATGCAGTGTTGTAAAACTTTTGCATTAATATGTTTCTAAAACTCACACATTGTTTATTAATTACGTGTTTACGCTTCATACTGTTTGCATCTGAAGAGCAGTAAAGTTATCATGTGGGTCATGATAACAAGACACTATCGATTTGCATTTCCAATTTTGAGGGAGGGGGTAACATAAAGTGATGCAGCTACTTTTTAAACAAAGTATGCGTGAGTCTTTCAATTTCACCCCCTTTTCTCCCAAGGAACAAACGACTCTGTTTCCCGGTCCATTGTGACTGACTGTGAGATCAAACACACGCATCTGCTATCCCCACCTTACTTTTTTTGATCAATCAATCTTAATTTTTAGCACTCAAAGTTTTTAGGTTTCCCAATTCATTAAATAAATTAAATTAGCTAACTTAATAATTGAAATTTAGTTTATTTAGTAAAGAGAATTGAAGATTTTATTTTGGTTTATAAACTTTTTTGTGTTTCAAAAGTTTTTACCCATGTATAAGATAATACATAAACTACTTCTATAGAATTGTTTGTGATTAAATCCTGATGATAATCTGTATTTGGCTTTTGTTTTACAACATGCAGAAGCATGCAAGTACTTGACTTAACTTGTACATAAAGTAAGTTTGTGAGCTAACTGCTATTTCATTGTAAAGACTTTTGTACTTAATGTACCCCTACAACTCTAACTATTTACATAATCTGATAATCTTTAAGAAGACTAAATTAGCTGTAATTAAAAAAAAATAAAGAAGCCTTCATTAAAGATCAAAGATTTGCTCACAGAAATTATTTTTACTTGCATAATAGATGGATAGAGGGGAGACATGAAAATAATTATAAATTCAAATTTTTTACTATATTGACTAAGGGAATTTGAAAACTAATATCAGAAAATTTTGCCTTGATTGTACACCTCAATGACATATACATCAAAGGCATTGCCTGTCAACACATTAGAAAGGTGATAAAAGACGCAGACAAAGGAAATCCAATGTTGCAGCATGTCACTTAAAGTTAACTTCAGAAGTTTTATTATTAAGGTGTGATCAACTGCAATGATGCTACAATCTCAGTAAAAATTTGTGAGACAAGCGTGTACGTGCTTCACCATTAGCTCTGTCCCACTCTTTTTGACCAACCCTGTAAAGTTGGTATTATTTTTTCTCAGTAAAGAAAAAATAATATAGCAAGTAGAATTTTGTGAGATCTTCACACTTTTTGACTCAGACTGTAGTTAAAAAAAACAAAAACAAAAAACAAAGAAACATACGTAACTACCAATAAGCTAATCATCTATTATATAATATCTATTAAAGAATTTTCATGTGCAATATATTAATAATAATAATTGTTTATTGGGTTAAAAATACATAGTTTGGAGGGAAAAATAATATTAAATAAATAACCACAACCCAATTGGTGAATGTAAAAGACGAAGGTTCGTACACAAAATGCGTATATCCACCCAATATTGCCATGGAATCAAATTATTTAAACCATTGGGAAATATTAACTAATAAATAAATCATTTTTAAGTTTAACATAACAATTTTACTATGTACCTAAAAATGATGGTGTTTACTACGGATGATGTTATTCTTATGAGGCGTCGTCAATGGATACGTACGAACTTATAAGTGTATGTTAAATATATTATGTTACAAAAGTAGTATTGGCACATGGTTATTCATATTATAGTTTTGTAAATTTTATTATTATGGTGCCTTTTGCCTTAAAACATAACTTGTTGTGAATGTAACATAATAAAGTAAATAAAAATAAATAATATTTGAAATTGACTGAACCACACACCGTCAGTGAAATTTTAAATTTAGCTTTGTCTTTCTTGCTTGTCATGATACAAACAAACAACATATGATGTTTTTACTTTAGTTGCATTGTAATCTTTGCAATTATAGTGGAATCTTACCTGGCGGAACGGCTATATACTGATTAGAGTGATTATCTAGATTCTTTACGCGACTCATGCTTGCTATATTCAGTTCGTCATATAATTTTTTTTCTTTGCATCCTGTACATATATACATGATGTTTTAACCTCATTAACGCAAACTTAGTTAAAGAACATTCACCAACCTAAAATGTGAATATAATTTTACTGACATAAAACACAACATCAAGTTAGCACGTAGCAAGTGTTTATTAAAGGTGTTTAACTTGTATATTTATTCATAATTTGTATGAGATAAGATCGCACTTTATGTTGTTGTTTTTAATAAAAAAAATAATGTAGTTGAAGAGTATTAAAAGAATTATTCCTTTAAAATGCTTTAATTTATGTATAATTAATTAGAATTCACTTTAACAGCAATATATTTTTGTTACTTCATCTTATAATTTGTAGGCTGCACAAATTGTTTGTATGTGTAGTAAATTCACGTTTGTTGTACATAAAAGAATATTTACATGCAAGTGTCATGAAGCATTTCCACGTGGCTGCTCCGGGCGCTCATTAGTGTTTTCAGGTCATATAACTTGACGCCACGTGTTTGTCACAAGGTTGATGCTTTGGGGACACAACAAAAAAGTGGTAGAAACATGCCCCTTTGGAGTCACGATTGCAAAATAATATTACTAATAGACTATTTGAAAAAGAGCGACAGAGAAAAGAGCGACAGAGAAAAGAGCAAGACTGATTATTTTTTTACATAGAAAATACACTAATTTTAGACAAATGCCAGCAATAGATATCCCAGTTTCTATGCCAAATAATCAATATATAGTGTATATATATATTTATATTATTTGTACTCCAGAGTTTTTTCTAAATTTCTTTTAACAAATAATGATAATAATAATTAATATTTTTCTATATTTAAGAAAACAACAACGCACGAACAAATTAATTATTGCCCCATTAAATAAAGGGGATTAAATATAAACAAATTAATTAATTTACATGAAAGCTAAAAAAAAGAGCAACTATCTTAATTGCGTTACTATACTTTGTATAAATATTTGAAAATAGCGTTGAAGTTGACATGTATATAAATAGAAAATTAGAAACACAAAATTAGCACATTTTCGATTGATGCTTACACAAAGTAATTCAATTCGCTGGACGTATATCGATAGTCAAAGCTTTTAATCCAGCTTTGAATACACTGTTTGGAACATCAATAATGTAATTTGCGTGATCGTAAAGCATAAAACCAATTAATGGTAATTAGTCATTGATCATCACCTGTCATCGCTGTTGAATCATATCGACTCTATTCTCAAGGAGAATTAAAGGTTAAATCGTTGGAAATTTGATTTGTTGTTGTTGTTGTTGTTATTATTATTATAATTATTTTAAAAAACATGGGAGTTATAACTGCCACTCTCTCGCTTTTGAATCTTTTCACACGTTTTCCATAATGTAAAATACGCTTTTTGCTTATCTGTCGATGGCTTGGTTTGTGCATGCACTAAGACATATTATAGCTCTCTGTATGTAAAAAACATCCATTGTGATCTTGTTAATATAATAATTATGCATCAGACTGTCATATACTCATAATTATGATATTGTTTCGTTCAAATTTTAATGGAACTTTTAATGAATGATTTAATTTTATAAGACTATATATAATAAATATAAATTAGATGTCATTTAAAGACAAGATGTTATTTCTTTCTCACAATCAGATGACGGTCAATTTGATAATATAATATGTTATAATATATTATAATTTAGCCTTATTTATTGTAAATATTTTTTTCATATTATATAGAAACATTAATTTACCATAAACATGACTATGTAACGTACACTTAAAAATTCTGTGTAGGCCTATACTACAACATCTTACATATCTATATACATCATAACATGAATCTCATGTACCTTGCTTACATTATATAACATGATGTTTTCTGTTTCAAGTCTCGTAAATATCAAACAAAGTACTCATATATTTTATGTATTATTATCCTGTAACAATAAATAATCACAAGTACTGTATACTGTACTTCAGTCTATGTATAGCAAATCAACTGATTTAGAAGAAGAGATTGCCATATTAGAACATATATGCAAGACTGTAATGTGTATATAACAAAACAATCTTTTTCGTAATATACATTATCGCAACATTGTTCATGTATTCATGTATTGTAACACACAAATTATAATTGAGAGAAAATATTCAGATATACAGACAAGTTTTTTTATTCAAATTTAAGGAATTCATTGAAATTTTTATGCAAAAATAACGTTATACATATAGGAGGCATCACATCATTTAAAAGACTTAAAAAGTTAAAATGTGAACTTCGTTATTTCTAAATGCAGTATAGTGATATATATTTTTTTTATCATTTTATACTTATTTCTCTACACTATATAATGCGAATGAGAAAAAAAAATTTAATTGAGTTTAAAACTACAAGAAATTTGAAATTAATGTTTAAGATAATTCAAGATTTAAAAAAAAAAAAAAAAAATCAAATAATTATACAACTTAATTGCCCTTTTTTTATTCAATAGCATTATTAGATATTACAATAGATTTTATTTTGAATAGTAAATTTTATTCTTTAATTGCAACCTACATTATATTTTATATTCTTCCCTCGTCATTCATAGCTTTAGAGCATTGTTAGAAATAAAAAATAATGTTAGTAGAAAGTTGACAGAGTGGGCGGTGACTCGTAGATTGTTAAGCGCAGATTTGCATGCTGCTTCCAATTAATAATTCAACGCTAGTGGTGGTGGTGGCGTCGTCACAAGGCGCCCGCCGGCCAACGTGGCGCTTGGTGCGCTCTACTAGCGCCATACACAAGCCAAAGTAAGAGAGAGAGAGAGAGAGAGAGAGAGAGAGAGAGAGAGAGAGAGAGAGAGAGAGAGAGAGAGAGAGAGAGAGAAAGGGTGGATGGTGATTAGAGTCGTGACACTCGTATCCGGACGCTAGACTCGCCCGCTCGCGGTTGGACGGTGACCTCTAAAAGCTTTTGACTAATTACTTAGAAAAATTGTGACCTCCTCCTCCTCTATACCCCTAGCCACATACAAGGAAGTATAAATGCATATATATTATACCTTCTGCTTGTATTATTATACATAGACTACAACGTTAATGTTTATATATGCATCATACAGCAGATACCTTGTCTTATATATGTATAAATTTTGTTTTAAAACTCATGTAGAGCTATATTAAGCTACCACCCTTCTATTGCTGTTTAAATTAACTTTTCTTTATAAAATTTTTTTATATAATAAGGAAGAGAATGTTATGTAAAGCTACTCTCTCTCTCTCTCTCTCTCTCTCTCTCTCTCTCTCTCTCTCTCTCTCTCTCTCTCTCTCTCTCTCTCTCTCTCTCTCTCTCTCTCTCTCTCTCTCTCAATCGAAACTCATGTTAATCAGGTTATCTCATGAGCTGAAAACCAGCAGTCACGAAAGAACGAGAGAGAAAAGTGCGCATAATGATTGTGATTTCATTACAAGCGGGTGGCACTCTACTTATATACCAAACACACAGCAAGTCCATCAGACGACCACCATATAGTATGACGTACTTACACATTGCAGCTAAGTAACTATAAAGTAAGCCCTTCCCCTTTCGCCCACTCTCTTTAACCAAAAGCTATACTTAATTCAATTTGCATATATAGAGGCGTTAAAAATCCATAATAATTAATGAAACTTGTAGTTTATACATCAAAAAAAATAATGCCAAACTTTTTTATTTTATTTTATTTTTTTTTTGTAATTTTCATATATTTCATAGTTTTTAAACTCAAAACATATGATAACAATATATTCTTTGAAAATTCAAATTATAACAATTATTATTATAACAATTGTTTTATTCTTTGTCTTTATAATTACTACATGAATGTAAAAAACTATAATTATAATTAATTTAAAAAAGCTATTTTCTCTTACCTCAAATACCTGAAATATAAATAAATCATTGTTATCGGAAAAATGTCAGTTTGCGAGTTTTACATCTGATAATCTCAATATAATAAATTATCTGAGATGAATTCAATAAATATGTTATGAATAAAAATAATATAAATATATGTAATATAATGTATAATGTAATCATATATAGTGTGATTTAAAATTTTATCAATGTATAATAAACTTTTTTTTTTTTTTTACTTAATATACAGGCATTATAATTATATCTTGTTGATTAATAAATTCTTCTAAAATATATCATTTATATATTTGTATAATAATAATAGACTCATGTATGTAAAATTAGTTAAATTATGTGTTATATATAAAGACATGATTGTTAATAATAAAATTGATATTGAATTTTATAACCATTTTACTTAAAATTTAATATAGAAATTGTCTCGTCACATTATACCGTAAGTGTAATTGACGTAATGTAAGATAAGAAAATGGGTGTCTGCAGACGGAACAGCAGGGATCGATGTTTCACCACCGATGTACTACATTAGACACCGCGGTTATAGTGGTGACGATGGAGGTGCGTCCGTGGGCGGGAACGACGGTACAAGCAAGTCAAAACTGTTGTCTCAAATATCATCTTCAAATTGAATCAATTATACCCAATATTGTAATTTATAATTAAAAAAAAAATATGAAAAATAATTTTTTAAGTTTATATTTTTTTTAACATTAATTATTATTATTATTGCTTCGGTAATTTAACTTTATCAAGAGATTTTAAAATATATAATATATAAAAAAAATATATATATTTTCTAGCTCTTTTTGATGTGTAGTTTATGTTTATGATATGGGTAAAGGACTTTGATGTTAGAATTAGCACTCTATATATTATAACCTACGCACTATATATATAAACTTAAATATGGAGACTTGCATAAATTGAGGAGATTAAGTTTCAAAGTTTAATTACTACTGATGGTGCATCATTTTCAAAGGTGGTCAAAAGTTCAACCGTTTCAACTTGTAAATGTACCAACTTCTTTAAATTTCCTCAATAAATGTAAAAGGTATAAATTAGATTAATGACAGATTTTATTCGGGAAATAGCCCGAAGTGCAATGTTTTTCTTTTTCTGTCAGTATTTCGACCTTTTATATATATTATAGAGAGAGACTTTTACAAACTGTATTGTGCAGCTCTGTCTCTATAAATATATATTTAAAAGCGTTTATGGTTGTTTAATTAAGTTGTTGTATAATTATATATTATATATATATAATATATAATTATATAATTATATATATATAATTATATAATATAATATAATTATATTATATAATATATTATATAATTATACATAATTAATTAAACAGCCAAAAATGATTTTCTCCTTTTGTTTCTACTTTTGCAATAAATATTTTTCAATTAAACTCAATTTACATTCCTCTTTTTATTTATTTATTTACAATGTTAGCTTACTACAGCATATTCTGCTATTAGTGTAAGCATTCAACCTTAACAACAGTATTAACAACAGTGGGATACTACGATACTAGGATTGGAAAGGCGGCTGTGGCCTTGTGTTAGGAACTGCCCCGGCATTCGTCTAGGAGTGACGATGGAAAAGCACAAAAAAAAAACATCATCAAGGCAGGCGGCACCAAAGTCCAAAGTGAACTTTAGCACCTCCCGATACAGTGTTCGACTTGCAAGCTGCAGCCACCTGGCGAGCACACTCAGGACTCAGGATCACTCATAAACTGGCAGGCAGTCGGGAGCGAACCCAAGCTCTGGAGACGATCCAGATTACAAGTCCGACACTTAATTATAGCTATTACGTATTAACATTAGATTCTTCATATTATATATATATATATATATATATATATATATATAGTTTAAAATCCGGCTTACTTCTGTAAAAAATAAATAAATAAATAAATAAATAAATAAATAAATAAATAAATAAATAAATAAATAAATAAATAAATAAATAAATAAATAAATAAATAAATAAATAAATAAATAAATAAATAAATAAATAAATAAATAAATAATAGAATGATGCTTGTTAATGTGGTAATTTGTAATTTTATACTAAACTAACTATATGCCAAGTTCATAAGTTCAATACAAACCTGTGAACTTTAAATATACACATACAAAAAGCACACAGTATATATATATTATATTGAGCGGCTATTTTCTGCCTCGGAATTACATCAAAAATATATGCCTAAAATCGATCATCTTACGTTGTTATGAAACGAAGAATCATAAATATTGTAAGATATTCACACAATCGAGGTAGCATGAGTCACCAATATGCATGGACAGCTACCTTTAAATGTGATAGAAGGAAAAATATCAAATTTAGATCCCCCCCATGATATTATAGAAGAATTCAAAATTCTCTTCACTCATTTTGTAGTCTCCCTTCTCCCTCTCTCTTTCTCAATGAAATATTACCATAATTTTGATAAACAACATAGCATTTGAAGCAAAATTAACCTGCAAATCAACTTAATAGGTCATTCAAATTTCTACGGTAATATATTAGTGTGCCATTAAAAAAAAAAATAATAAAAAAATGGATAGTGAACCGTATTTGCCATTGTTTGCACTTGTAACTTCCATTTAAATATTATAAATATACAGAAATGATGGAAATCAATGTATTACGTTATTCAACATCAAACTCCCTATCAATCCTTTTGTAGAATATGAAAGATATCTGTCAATACTTTATTTTATGTTTTCAAAACATTTGCAATTGAAAATACGGTAGAATAGATATAATACAGATGGATTCACATTGGTATTTTTTTCTGGCTGAAGCACTTGCTGCAATATCATACGGTATACTAGCTATGTTCAGTAATACAACAGGAAAGAAAAATGATAAATATAGTCAACAGTTTTGTTAAAAAATTGTTATTAAAGTTAAAAAGTTATTATAATTATAGCAAGATCTCACTAAACACACTGAAAAAAGTACCCCTGTAAGCCTAAATTTATATTAATTATACGGAACAAAATGTAATTTTCAATACGAAGTTCTATTAAAAAATATTAGTTACGAAATTAGGTGATATAATTATATTGTTCCACATTGTTTAACTCTTACAACCTCCCAAGAAAGATAAAATTTTTGTGACATTCAGAAATAAGTGATCAAAAATTGATCCAAAATCATCGTGAAATTTCTGATGATTTTGGGTTTTAAAACTTTGAAATATTTTTTTATAAATGTTAGTAATTTTCAGTGTCAAAGGTTAGATAACAATAAGAAATAGGGGTCTAAATAATTTTGTCGGTAGCTGTACAACGTAACTTACTAAAAGGGTTTATTTAAGGTTTGACGTCATGCACTAAGGCACTTGATCGTACGTACTAATCTATGTATGTAAGCTTTCCTACGCCGCGCATACGTGTTGTATAAACCTATCTTTGTAATTAGTAAAACACCTTTCTTTTGTCAGGAATTCCCTTTCTGTAATTTGCGTAGTATTTATATAGGAAGAAGGTGTGTCTACTTTATTATATAAGATTAAAAAGAGAAAGAAACAAGTCTAAAATTACATTATTTTAAGTTAAATATATATATTATATATATAAATATAATATATATTTTAATGCAAGACTTTTATGACTTGAAAAATATATAATATGTCATTTTATGAAGAAAAAAAAATAGTAAAAAATAATATCCCCTTTCGAATTCTCATGGTGATTTAAAATATAAAAATACATATTTTTTTATGATAGCAGTCTCTGTTTTTCCGCATATCAGATATTTTTTTTTTAAAGTTTTTTCTATATGGTATATTAGTTTGTGTCAGCTTCGTATCTACATATTATATATGATACTGTATATTAATGCTGGCAACACATACTATATATAGAGCGCTATATTGTATTATTAATATTATTATTATGAATCAAAAAGGGAAGGTTAGAAAATATCAGCATGGAAAAGCTATAATATATAGTAAGCAACCAAGCATCATAGAGATATAAAAACCATGTATGCACACGGTATCGAGTGTGAAAAGTAAAAGTAAGTTGGTCTTGAGTGAATTTCTGTGTTTTTTAAGAATGTTTTGTTATTCTTTAGACACCTGCTGCTGCTTGTTTGCTTGGAGGTTGTCTCACATTTTCTTCTTCTTTTCTCTTTATCACATTTTATTGTCATTTCCTTAAATTTCAACCAATTAAATTCAAAAAAGTTGATTTTGATAAATAATTGATATATTATATATGACGCTTTTCTCGCGTTATTAATGAAACATACACAAATACGTTATCTGCAGGAGTACAAATCACGCTGGGTTGCAGCACATAAATTCAATAATTTCTTATCAAAATTGCTAATTTGTGAATTATGTATACTCTTGTGTTATTATATTAATGATGAAAAAATATATTGTGATTAAAATTGTAGCAGTAATATTGCATGTAAAATAACTAGCGTCCATTCTGCTATAAAGCGAATTAAAAATTTACACTTGTTCTCTTTGTTTGAAAATTTAATTAAATATATTCTTTCATTAAAAATTTTATGTCAGTCTTGTATTTTTACTGCAAGCTGCCCAGGAGAGCAATATTCGATTAAAATAAAAAACGTTAACGAATTTAAACGACATCTTTGCAGCCCCCAGCCCTGCAATTTCCGCGTACCAATAATGTAAACAAGTTGATGCAAATTTACTCTTGTGCTGAGAGTGATATTACATAGTGCTTCATACTCCCGAAGTAATTGCGTCGCTATTGCGTAGAACACCATTCATGCATTATAATGTTTCATTCACATCGTATTTCTAATGAGAAAATATGTCATACATAAAAATGGTGATTATATAGCACTGAAATGAAATGTTTTAGAGTTAGTGAAAAATAACATAAATACACTTCTTGGTTCTTATGATGGTAGCTGAACACACAATGGATTTTTTTTTTTCTCCCGCTTACTAAGCATAGTTATTTAGTCTGTTCGTAAATGCACAATCGATGAATCGATTCATGAATCAATAATCAGAAGAACCTTCATCTAACAATTTTATTGATTATTTTCTGATTGTATTTTACAAACATACCTAATATTATGTATTTATCAAATATTCTAAATAATTTTGTATTAATACCAGTTTTTAGTGCAAAAAAAATCAATGGTCTTTTTGCATATGTTTTATACTATTATTTGCATCATAAAAGCTAGATCTGATAC
The DNA here is from genome assembly GCA_949825025.1 of Siphlonurus alternatus. Taxonomy (NCBI): domain Eukaryota; kingdom Metazoa; phylum Arthropoda; class Insecta; order Ephemeroptera; family Siphlonuridae; genus Siphlonurus; species Siphlonurus alternatus. The sequence continues at coordinate 56,768,259 of OX463788.1, read as the reverse complement.
TATGATGTACATTATTCATTATTATATTCGTTAAAAATTAAAGATTTACTATTTTATACATTATAAGAATGATTATCATAAACATATATAATGTATAACAGAGAGCTTCTATTTAAGAAGCTCTCTGTTAGAATATATAGAGATGTATGTATACCAAATGGCCGCCGCTGTTTTGTTGCTTAGTTCTTCATTCCTCTCTATAACAGCGACTTTAATTTAAACCAACACCGGAAATAAGACTAAATCCATAGCTTTTAAGAAGCCATTTATTTTTCTGATTACATTCTGATTTCAATTTTTGAGAATTCATAATACGGGAATGAACTGACCTAGAAACAGCATCAAAAAATCAGAAATCAATGCAAAATAATCAAAATTGCAGTAGCAATGTTATTTATATTGAAGTGTAGCATGTCCAAACTTGTTTTAGACTTATTTCTTTTCCCTGACATGTCCGACTCATTTCTCTTTTTCACTTGAAGCACACCCATTTTTCTTTCTCTGTGTCTTCTCCTCCTCTCACCCTTTTGCATCAGCAGCATTGGCACTACTCTAAAATAAACAAACGTTCTGTACCGGAAGTATCCTGGCACAACTAGAATATTTATTTTTAAGTTTTTGTATATAATTTACTAGTTTGCTCTCTAAAGTATCTCTTCAAAACGAAAAATAATGCACAAAAATATCATAAACTTGGATGTACTTGTGACTACTTCCTGGAGATCTCCCATCGTTGGACTGTAAGTAGTGATTCTACCACATCTACAGCGGTCTGTCAATATACCAGCAGCCAACCCCCTTCGACTGCTAACGTTCATGATGACATGGCCTAAAGTGCGTCGTTCAACAATCAAGCAACAAGATGAGAAAGAAAAAGAGAGAGAGAACTTTTAACAAATACTAGTTCATTATTTTGGAATGAATTTAATTTTCTATTTATTATTTCTTATGTTTCAAACATTTTTGTTTGTTATTATTAATACTACTGAAAACTAAAAGAAATTTGAGATAAAATATTATTTATGTATCTAATTTGAACTAATGTGTTACATAAATTATACAGTATATAATATATTTTTATCAATAAAATTTTAAAAAAATATAAAAAAATATTACATCATATTATTGTACTGTATTATTCAACAAAGATTTTTAACTGCATGAAGGAAGACAAAAAAAATTATTTTATCAAAATTCAAGATATATTCAAAATAATGCTGTATATAATGTATATAATTATGAACAAACACAATAAACGTTTTTATATTTTAAATAAATGCATTGAAAGATTATGTTTTTTTTATTGAATTATGTTTCATAATTGTACAAGTGATCTTACAGCTTGTGTGTGTAACTTTGAACCCTATTTTTTTTTTTTTTTTTTTCAGTACAAATGATTTATAAAAGAGACGCAAAGTTTTCTTGATTTCAATGACGATACCATATAATATATAATATATAATAGACGATACCCTGCACAAGAGGAATAAAATACAGAATATATTATTTTTAAATAAAGCTGACCCTTATTATATTGCAACATCTTGCATGACATCCCTCAAGTTTACCCTCTTATCAGTGATAATACTGATTAATCTGATTATGCATTATTATTAATATCGTCAGTGGTGTACTGCAGTGCAACAATCAAGATAAAAAAGCTTTTACTAAAAAATTCTCTTTACATCTTAAAACATAAAGTTTCGGGATACGACTTTATAGCTAAATAAGTGCAAGCCATGCCGCCATTACTGCTTTTAAGTTATGCAAACTTCTCCACATTGAGTGCAAGACATAATGCTCTGCTTTCATAAGTTCAGGGGCAATATTACGCATGTACCAACGGGATCACAAAAAATGCCTATACACAAGCCTTAATGGGTGACGTCATAAAAGACGTTTGGCATCAAGGTTATAGGAGTGATAAGAGAAGGCAGTATCTAATGAACTTTGATCAATCAACTACATACAGTAACTACACAGATATAATACATATCGTTGCCAATACCAGCGTAAACAATTAGGCATTTTTTGTGGTCCCGTCGATACAGTACAGTACCTTTTTCTACATTATAGTCAATGCAAATGCACCAAGTAAGTTATATATTTTATTTCGGTGTGATATGGACGTACTTCAACTTGACTGTGATTAATATAATGTATACGACATGCTTAAATTGTCCTAGTAAACACAATTCTTTCAGTTCATTGTTGATCCAGTGCCGCGACTGTTGGGCCAGTTCTGTGCCATCACTCTAGAGTACCAGTCCAACACATTTTTGACACTATGACCTGTGTTTACTAGCTTAACAATCGAAAAGCAATAAAAAATTATCAATTCTAACTTCATAAGAATAGTTGTTAATTAGTTGTAAGTTCTTATTTCATGGTTGGAATTGAAAAATCACATAAAAATACAAATATATATACAGTGATAGTTAAATTTAGTAAGACAGCGTGTTTCTGTCGCATTCTTTATAAAAAATAACTGTACAATCTGCATTGCAGCAATCACGTCATATATATATATATATATATATATATATATATATATATATATATATATATATATATATATAAAATTGAACTCGCAACTCGAGACTCGTAACTGTATGTAAGTATAGTGGATATCATATTCGAAATAAAAATGACATCATTAAAATACAAAAATATACACAACGATGATGCATAATACATTCAACAGAAAATATATCTTTTGAAATAAAGTTGTTATAACCTATCCTTTCTCTTATCATTATTTTGTTAATTTTGTACAATGTAGTTTGTTTTAGTTTATATTTGATATGTGAAACCAATATTACGCTTGTGAATTATTTGAAAATAAGACCTGTGTTCAAATTTTGATCCAAAGCAGAAATGAAACATCATTTCAGCTTTAGCTTAAACTGCGATGTCCAGAACTAGTTTTGCGATTTTTTTTCGGTCTTGGCCCGAATTTGGCTTTGGTTGCCAACATAATATGATATAAATATATAAATATATAAATATATAAGTTTAGTGGTTGATTGTTATTCAAATTTTAATTCCTTAAATTGTTTTTGTTTTTAACAGTAGAAAATACAACTTTTGTAAAAAAATAAATATAATCATCTAAAATTATTGGAAAAAGAATCTAATATAATTTATTTTAAAGTGGATTTACTTTCCAATTAATTATATTACTCTAAAATATGAAAAAAATGTTTCAATGTTAAATTTTAATGTTATACTGTTTGGTCTTAATTTGCATGACTGGCAGAATGGAAAGTGACAGTAAGTTTTGGTCGCGCAATTTTTAACGAAAGTTTGACAAACAAATCATATTATGAACGTTTTAAAAACTTTCATCCTGTTCGTAGCTCCTACACCAGTACAGTGAGAAGACTTGAGGAACTTAGGTGAGGGTGGAGTTGCTTCAGAGAGAGATTTAAAAAGCTCGGGACTTTTTTCGAAGAAGTGAACTGGAAAATGTAATCCAAACCAATCCAAGAATCCAAGAAAAACTTTGTGATACTTTTTCTGCTTTAGATTTATATATTCAGTATAAATTTTTAACGATTTTATTTCACATTTGTGGCTTGTTTGTCTATTAAAGGCAAGACTAGTGCGGTAAAAAAATAACTCATAAGAAGTTTAATTAGCTCATTTTTGTTTAACTTACATAGATTTATTTTACTACGGAAATGTACATTTTTTACTTATAAATGTAAGTTTTTAAATACAAACATCGTTAATTTGAAATAACATAAAATACATTGAAATATATTGAACATTTTTTAAATTTGGTGCCTTTGGTTTTGTAACTGTTGCCGAATAAATAATAATTTGAATTTAAATATTGTTCTTTCCAAACCGAGTAACATCACCAGAAAATTTCTATTACTTAAATATAATATATATATACAATATATATGTGTGTGTGTGTAAGCTCTTTGGTAACACCATTATACGGTAAACTTAATCATATACTTGATGATGAATAATGTTAACTTTTCGCTTCGGCGAGCATTGTAAATCTTGATTTCGAAGTTTGATCAATGATCAATTTATATCAAATTTCAATAAAATTAATGGGCAACTTATATGTATAGTAGGTACCCACTTATGCTACTCTGACTTTTTTCAGTTGTTATTATATTTTTTTAATTGTTGAATGTATAGAGAAAGACTTCATTATATTATGATAAGCACCACTTCTTAATAAATGGATAGGGCTAAAAAGGAGCATGGGTTCAAACCTGAATGTTAAAATACTTATTGGTAATACTTCCTGGTCTCTAAAAATAAAAAAAAAATAAAATAATTTGTTAACCTTTTTTCATTTCTACGATAAAAAAATCATATTTGGTTAATTGTCTATTGTTTATCATTATAAAAAAAAAACAAAAAAAAAACAATAATAATAAAAATAAAAAGAATTAAAAATTAGCATTTTTTTATAGAGATGCTCAATTAAATATAATTAAAATAATATAATGCTGAAACTTAAACTTTAATTTAGTTTTCTGTAGTTTTGATTGTTATTAATTGATGTTTCATGAAGTTTTAATAATGATGTTTCTATTGTTTACTGCCAATGATATATACTGTGCTCCAACTCTTTAAAGTTTTAATTTCCTTTAGCTTTAATAATAAGAACTTGTGTTTTCTTCTTCTAGCTCTCATCGCATTCTCTCTGTCAAAAGTCATTGCTGCCGCACGAGACGCAATCAGACGCAATGACTTTTTTCCCTCGTACCATTGACTTAATTCATATTAGTATTATAATTATTTTTTGAACTGTACTTACAAGTTGTAAAAATACAAGTCAAGACTGAATTTTTGTTTCACTTTTCATGGACATTACCTATTATAGCCTTATATCTCTTTCCAAAACTGGGGCTGTCACTTATGAACTGTAGTGATTCATCCCAGAGTTCACCTGACTACCCATGTACACGGGATAGGGCACCGATGGCACTAAAAGACCTTGACTATGTTATTGTTTTTTCATTAAAATAGATGAAAAACAGAGTACAATAACAAAAACACCCTGCGGCGCCTATTTACAGTCACTGCACGTGAGAGTTGACCTATGTTGCGTAAACGGCGCTAGTAGATACTGCCCTTCAAGACTGCTTGTAACAAGATTAATATCTTTTCTGTGTTATAAATTTTAATGGCCTCCTCAATTATTGCAATATTTTCTGTATGTTTTTGTCTTTTTTTTGTGAATGAAAAAATTAAACTTTGAGAATTAAATACTATCAATGGAACTAACATTAGAAAGAACAATAACAGCTTAGTATTGAAAAGTTCACCTTATGCTTTATTAACAACCGATTATACATGGATAAATTTATTAAAAAAATATAAATCTTTATTACAAAAAAAAACACACAATATATTTTCAAACATTATTCAAAACATTGTAGCATAATAGATATATATCTCTTTCAGAAAGAAGTGAGTATCAAAAGAGGAATGATAACTAGCAGAATTGGCGGTATCATCAATGACTGCCTGCTCCATGGCAGCTTTTAGCAATTCCTCATTTTTCACTCCCCCAATGTCTCCCACGTCAATGCACCTTTCACGAAGAATGTTAGTGTATATTTTGCGCACTTCTTCAAAGAGCCGTCTAGCGGCAATACGCCACTTCTTCCTAGAGAATACAGCATGCGACACAACTGGAGCAAGATTTTTTAAAGCAGCCCAAGTTGCAGATGTGAGCATGTACATCGGCATATTTGTTTCGAGTGTTGGCTGCGATGATTTAATAAACACGACACGTCTGTGCCAACTTTTACCACAGATAACATAGTGCAGGTCACTCAATTTGACAGGAGCCTCGTTAACGTTTTTTAAGTCCACAATTCCAGTCAGGTGTTTTTCAAATGTTTCACCTGCTACAACTAAAGCGTCCCACTCAGCATCAGACAACACAAGGCTTTCGTATCCAATCGCTGACAACTCAACAAAAGTTTCAAAGTCACGAACGGGGTCTTGATATATGGAGACGTTTCTTTCTTGAGTTATGTCGAGTGGATAAACAACACGCTGGACCCCAATTTGCCGAGACTGCTCTTCAATCTCCTGCGGAGCGCTGATTTTTCTGTAGCGGCGTAGTCGCAGAGCTCTCTTAATGTTATAACTGGAACGCGATCTTTTACGGTACATGACAGTAGCGAGGTGTATTCCTGACTGAAGTGATTCTATTACTAACATGAATTTATATAAAAGTTAGTTACATGCTGTAGCCCCTTGCGCAACAGCCCTGAACACAATGGCAATCAGCTGACCAAATGGAACACATATGTTTTCTTTTTAAAAAAATAGAGTTAAACAAGGTCAAAACATTTCTATCATTAGAATGTAAAGAACGACCACCGTCCAAAATTTTTAAAACATGTTGCATTGGAATATTTCGGCATCTCAATGCCAGATAAACAGCACAATAATGGCCACAAACACTAGAATTCATGGCTTGAAGCTGCACATCATTGTAGAACCACACACTCGCATTATTATACAAAAACTGACTATGTTGAGCAACAATTGGCCTGAAGCCATAGCTATCAAAAAATTCTCCTTCTCTATACTCATTAATGTAAAAAGCAGTCCAATGTTGTCCTTCTTTAGCACTTTCGTCCGTATTGGCTATAACCGCAGAGGGCAGAGAAACACGCACAGGCAACTGATCAGCTGCAAACACACCGTGAAAACTATTTTTTGAATATGGGTCCTCGGCTAGTAAGTTTGTAAGTAAAACGGTGTCCATTATCAAGCAGCCAACGACGAAGTTCGAGCGCGACTGACTGGCTGTATGGCACTCTGTCACGTGGATACGTGTTTTTTCCTTCCTTAACAAGGAACTTGAGAGAGGGGGCGTCGAACTCCATGAGATCGTACACCTGCTTGTTTTTAAGAATGTCTTGCAGATAAAAATACTTGCAATCACCCTTTGTAAAAACGTGCGAGCAGTCAGCAATCATGCTCTTCAATTTTCGCTCAGCTTCAGAGCACTCCACGTCACCGTCGGTGTATGAAACGCCATGAAGGTTGTGTTGCAGCCAATGATTTGTCCTCTCAGCAGCCCTGTCAAATAGACTCCAGTCGGGCCGTGCGATGACGAATGACTTGACATCACTGTGCTTGAGTTTCACAACTGTGATTATTTTAGGTACATAATTTTTAAATTTATCTACACAAAACTGTACATCCACAACACACGAGTCAGTGATTAGAATGTCAAGGTAATTATCAAAACTCATCATCTTGAGTAGTCAGCCAGCACGTTTCTAAACTTATTGATCTCAATCAAGTTTTTAAACTCCGAGTATATGATGCACGTTATTGTCTCAGCGAGCGCTTGCTCAAAGTGAACCTCAAGCCGAACTGCTCCGTGCTTTTGTAACGTCCAATGTTTACAATTTGCTGACAAATCGGGAGTGAGGTCAAAGGCGTGCAAAACATTGCCTCCAGCATAATCACCTCTAGAAAGGCCATTGCCATTGTCGTCGTTGAAAATACCAGTGCCCGTAAACAACGTATTAAATGAAGATATATAACGTTCTCTACCTGACGCAAATGAGGGCTGCAGGGGCTGTGAGGGTACCTGTCTTCCATCGAGGTACAAACTTAGGAACGTCATATTAAAGTGTTGAAAGTTGAACGGGTTTTGATCATTGTTACCATTAACGGCAGAATTACTGATGAACCCCACTATAATTCTGTCAGGAATCTGACCCAGAAATATGTTATTAATATCTTTGCTTTGTGTGTCTCTAGCAATGGTAACAGCTTTTACGTCCACTCTAGTTAATGGATATTTTGCAGGACTAGACTCCAAGGCTCTGGCATGCGCTATCAAAACAGACGGGTTGATGATGACCTTTCTGACTTTCAAAGTAACATCAGATATATTAATTTTGAAGTCAGCTGTTGCCCCCATTAAACAGAAAGACACGTTCGATCTGATCAGTTTCAATTTTAGCTCCACGCCATTTAAAAGATATCTGTCAAGATTAAAAATGTCACAATGAGGCTTCCCAATCATGTCGACAAGCTTACTTTTTTCTGTAAAAGCTTTGCGTGCAACATATCCTGAATTTGTAGAGGCGTTAAATTTATGTGGTTGGTCGGCATACCAGAGAGCTGACGTAAGGTGCGTTTGCTTAGCGTTCTCATTATAATTCAGCAGCGTCTCAATATAAGCACGATAGGGGTAAAGGTGATTGGACTGAGAGACCATCTTGTTTCCTATAAACACATCAATTTGTGAGAAAAGTGAATGCAGCCAGTAGTTGACAGGACCAACTTCGGCAGCATCGCTAAGAGGAGTGCCATCTTTGTTAAATATGTTGGCAGTAACGTGAAGCTCTGTGCGCTCAAGGTCTATGTACTCGTCACCAACACCTGGTACAACAAACTCAATGGGAGCATCGTCTCCAATTGAGGCTACTGGCTTGTAGCCCACCCACCACCCCCTCTCGACGCTTGTTTGCGTGACAGGCACTGTAAACAAATCAAGTTCTGGTTTCACGCCTTCGCATGATCTATTGTGACGAAAGGCCATGATATTGGTCTATGAAAAAATATCACGCGGAAGTTCACTAGCTAGTTTAGACTTTTTTTTACGTTTTGTATTACGATTATCCTTTTTAACCTTTCGCTGCTTGGTGTTCCTTGCTTTGACGCTCCTCGCTGAGGACTGATTTTTTTTTTTACGTCTACGTGCTTTATAGCCATCGCCTATCATTGTACCGATTTGTTGATTCAGTTTTTGGCCGAGGTTATTATTGGCTTCAGTGAGTCTCGATTTTAGGCTTTGCTTCCACGTGCCTCTGTTGGCAAGCAAATCGGAAGCCACGCTGCCAGACGTGCGCAGCAACTCCTTTCCTACAGCTTTTGCACCTCTAGCAAAAAGCGGCGCAACGCTTCTAAATAGCGCCCCTAAAAAACTCCCAACACCGCTGCCTTTCTGATACGCCGCCCCCGAATACACATGGGACATGCCGCCACCACCTGCCTGCTGAAGATAATAAGTCGTGTATGGATTGTTAGCCATTAAAGTAGTAAAAAAATATAGTTATGCTTAGCACTTTCGAAAATGAAGCTTTACGCATGAAGTACCGAAAAGAAATGGCGTTGTTGTTCCTGTGTCGTCTCTTAAATCAATGACGATTGTTTCAAACTCCTGCCTCGAGAGGGGCAAGTAATGCGGGCTTTCGTATGAGACCGTCATGTATGACCCATGTACGTAGTTTATTTTGTTAAGGTGCACGATGCGCAGAAGAGGTGCCATTGTGTCGCCCACGATTTGAGACTCTACAATATCGCAGTAGACATAAATCTGATTTGACATTCCTAAAGAGACGTCACAGGGGCGTGCTGCTCGCTTGACGCTCAGCAAGTTAGCGTTGTTATCGAAACCTAATTGAAATGCCAGGTGAGGGTGTAGCGTAATATTTTTTATACTATCGTCAACAAGATCGGTTCTCGTTAGCGTGACATAGCCCTTGCCGTCAATGTCAAGCTTAGTAAATTTCTTCACCTCTGGTATGTCATTAATGCTTCTTAATATCCTTGCCGGCGACGTGAAACCGCTTGAAATTTTATATTTTTCCTGAAAGTGCCCTTGGCCTCCTATGTATACCAGATTGTTATCGCCGTAGATATTTTTTAATGTCTGTGGGTAGTGAAATTCTACAAGACCGACTTCCCATTCACCAGGCAGATACATTCTTTGACTCAGCTGGGTCGTATAACAGGCAGTCGTATTATCAGGAAAGAGATGCATTGAGCTGTTACTAGGCAGCGTCAGATAAAATTGATCCTTCATATTTTCTTCAAATTTGACGCTGATATCCAAGAGTTAAATTTTGCAGGATAACCTCTCCACTGCACGAGAACTTCTCTAATGGGCCCTCGCTTCCTACGTTTTAGTATTTTATCTATTTGAAAGACGGTGCTGTCACTAACGTCTACTTTTTGCAATTCTTGCTCATAAAACGTGCCGGCAATATCGTCGTTCTGAAGGTCTTGTAACTTGTATACCGGGCGGGGACTCGTAACGACGGCTGATATTATAAATATTACGCGGGACCAACTTGAGTTGTAGCCCTTTTCAAATGGACCTCTCTCCTTGCTTATCCTCACGTGTTGACCCAGTTTGAATTTGGTTTTGATGGGACTAGAATTTACAGAAGGCCACTCCCTGTACAAGTTCCTCCAAACCTCCAGAACGTTGTTGTCGTTGACTTGATTGGGTGCAAATTTAGTTGATGAGTGCACGGTGTTGTTGTAACTTGAAACTAGAGCAGGCAAGGCCTCCAGGTATCGCTTAGAATTTTTGTGGGTCAAATACTTCATCATTCTTGTTTTTAAAGTTCTATTTAGACGCTCCACCACGCTAGCCTTTACGTCAGGGTTCTGAGAAGTATAAAACTTGACTTTCTTAGCTCTTAACACTGCCTGTAACTTTGAGTTGACGAACTCGGATCCTTTGTCGGTCATCAACCTAAGAGGCAGTCGTTTGCTGTCGCTAAAGATTTGCTCAAAGGCGGCGGTGACTGCCGTTGCACTTTTAGTTTTCAAAGCTGCAACCCAAGCTTTTTTGGAAAACACGTCAATGACCACTAATAAATAATTGATCCCGTCATTTTGCGCGCTTAGGTTTCGCATATCATTGAGATCGGCTTGCCAGAGGTCATCAATATTGGTGACAAATACCCTATTTCTAGGAAATTTCACCCTCGCAGGCCTGTGCAGCGTGTAAGTTTCCTGCGAGGCAAGCCACGAAGCTATCATCTTCTGACTGTACTTACCCTTTGTTGCTTTCCATAACTTGGCAACAGTTGAGTAACCTGCAGGATGCTTCAAGTCGTAGTATATTTTTTTTAGCGCCTTTTCCATCTATTAAACGTGAGAAAAGGCTCCGTCCTGTACGAGCCGCCATTTATATATGTACAGAGAGAGATGAGCGAAAGGAGGGGGGAAGCGGGGTGGCGGAGGAATGTATCAGCGGTTAATCCTCAGGAGAGAAAGTCGAAGGTGTCCCAACGCTTGCCCAAGAGCGACAGGTCTATTTTTCGTCTCTTGGCCGTCCTGTCCGACTCGCGAGGGAGCAACGTCAGTCTTCTACCAATCGCCGCGACGTCCGAGCGTGCACTGGACGCCTTGCGCTTCGTCCTCCGCTTCTCGGCCTGCGCTTCGAACTTTGAAGATTCCTGCAGGTATGACGTCATGGACGGTGACATTCGGGAAACGACGCCGCCGGCCCCGGCTTCGGACTCGCGCGCGGCCGACGCGGGCGATCCGCGCGGGCGCTCGGCCTCCGCTAGGCTTGGCCTGGCTCGCGCTTGGCCAGGCCCAGCGCGCGCCAAGGCCCCCGCTTTGCTAAGCGTTCGCTCGGGCTTAGGCTCGGCTCGAGCTCGGGAGAAGCCTAGGCGGGGCAGAGGCTCTGCTCCAGCTTTTTTTAAAGTTTTTATGATATTCCGCGTACCGAAAAATTGTTTAATTCTGTCCCGAGACAAGCGTTTCAGCTTCTTGCTCGGTTCTTCTGCCTCCGCCTCGGCTGCTTGAAAGTTCTCACTTTTTGGACGTCCCCTCTTAAGTGATGCCGGATATGGAATGTCAGGAAGACCATTTATTCGGACCTTTGTTTGTTTTCTTGTCTTAGTACTCACGCGTGGTGCTTTTCCGCGAAGCACACTATTGCCCATTTTTGCGATGTTCTTGTTATCTTCAGGCGCACTGGAAGCAACTCGATACTTGAGAGGTCGAACGTCGTCATCATCTGAGTCGATCCACGCCCCCCCACGCTTACGACGAAATGCTCGCACGGAACGATTCATTGGTTCATGCTTTATAGGCTTCCTCAAAAGAATAGGCTTCTGTAGGACTGTATCAAACTCCGTTTGCATATCACCCACTGCGTCATTCATCTCATGATTTTGGTTGCTGCCTCCAAGGTTCTCGTAGTGATCTTGAGTATCATCATCGTTGCTGTTAACATGAGATGTTAATCTGGCCTGAGACGGTTCCCGTTTCGTGTCCTCAAGGAGATCATCGTCGGCATTGCTTATGAGCAAGCGGATAGGCTTTCGTAGATCTTCTGACATCGTGAGAACTCGCCGTAATAATTGTATATATCTAATCCACTTTTCCCTGTCAGGGATGTTTTTGCTCAGTACGGCCGTCATGTCATCATCCATCTTGGCCAAGGCATTCGCTGGAGACGATGACGTTGTTCGCTGCAGATTAGTGGCATCGGCCAGCGAATTTGCAGCCTCTGCAGGCACAAGTACCATTTTTTGTGCATACTTCATTATCTGTTAAAGATGGCACCCGCGACAGTAGCAAGAATTGGTAACAACAAAGCTGGAAGAAACGCTCCACCTGTCTGCACAACTAGTCTTTTCTTTTTAGTCCAAGTTTCTCCTCTTTTTGCGAGCTTGCGAAGGATGCGCTTGTGTCTAGCAAGACGACGCTTCTGAGCTGCTTGAAGCCTAACATTTCCTTTTAACGTATTGTCAGCGCATTCGCAGATGGCGCCGATGAGTTCAGAGTCGGCCGCCTCCAGCAGCGCTCGCTTGATTGGTGCCCTCGATTTGGCAAGGAGCGACAGCGTTTTAGCATTGTTCTTTACGCGTTGACGCATGACTATCAACTAAGTGCTAGCTAAGGTTTGGAGAGCGTTATATACTAATTAGAATGGGGCTATTTCTCTCTAAATATTACACACTTTTCGTCTGGAAAAATGTTTGTGCGGTACCTCAAGGAGTCATCAGTTGACTGTTTTAGATCTAAAAGTAGATAGCCATGAGGTCTTTTTGTTGCTTCTTGGTAAGCCTCTTCAAGAAAACGACTATTCTGGGGACATACTTGTCTAGCGAGATGTGAAAATTGGGCCCTGTCACGTGGATTCTTAAAAGCAACTATGTAGTGCGTATTGAGACTTATGTCGCGGTTCCATTTGCCCTTGTGAAACAAATTTTGGGTAATAAATATGATACTAACAGCGCGATGGTGAGAATCTTTGGTGAACATATCTGCTAGTTTTTGATCGCTCTCTCTCATTAAATCATCAACGATTATGAGCCTGGGCGGTCTAAAGTTTAAAAGTGCTTCACCATCTTCTATATCTAGCATACCTTTGTAAAATGTCACGTTAAGCTCCTGCTTCACATCTGAATACAATGGCTGCCACACTGAATAGCACCAGATCACAGACTTAAAGTTTACATCACTCATGCTGGTCAGAGACTTTAAAAGCTGAGCAACAAAATAACTCTTTCCACAAGATGTGGGGCCAGAGACAATAGCCGTGAACGGGTGCTTCCAGCGAAGGTCCATTGTTGAATAAGGGCAATTGAAAGAACAACAACTATTTATAATGTCAGGTTATTTATTTTTTAATTTTTTGCAACGGTTCAGAAACAATAAAATATTTTAATGTTTAACAATATTCCATCACCTAGTTTAACTGTAACCTCGAAAATATACAGTAATTTCTAAGCAGCTAACATAATAAAAAGGTGAAACAGAGTATAATATCCCACCACCTAGCTTAAAATATTCCATGATGCAGCTAAATCAGTAATTTCTGGGTCTTTTGAAGCCAAACGGAAGGGTTCCATAGTCATCTGTCAAGCGTCGCTTAGTGTAAACTAGCTTCTGTTTTTTCACACGATCAGCTGACACAAGTGTGTGGTCTCGAGAAGTAACAATTTTCATGGGCTCTTTGATGATTGCCACAGCAGTGCCGCTGCCTGTGACTTGGCCTTTCAGTGTGTCAAAGTTGATGGCTTTTGAATTTGTGTAATTCAGAGAGAACCCCTTGACTTTGGTAATGACCTTTGTGTTATTCACATCCCCCTTGATTGCAACAATGTACGAGTAACATTTTGGTCCGCAGGAGACAAAGGCAATGATTTTACTTCCCGCCCCATAAGCTAAAACCTCGTCTGTAAGATCTCCAAGATACGGCCCTGTAGGTGGCAAGTAAAGACCAGGGGCGTGCGCAATCATCATGCTGTCTGTGTCATAATACAAAATGGCGTCTCCCAGCTTAACTAAAACACGATAGAGTCTGATTCTAGCATGGGCAGTGGTGTACGCAGCAATTACTGGACTTATGTTTGGGTTCTGTTTGTAGGCATCATCATTATGAGACCAGCTGACATAGAAAATGTTTTCAGATGCCTGCTCTATAAATTTCACTGTGATGGCTGGATTGTACACAAGGTCAAAGAGTGCCTGAGGAGTTTTTACGATGGTGGTCTGCCCTAGATCCTCTCTCTGTCCAAACTTGCCCCACAAAGAATTTAATAGGAGCTTGGCTAGATAACGCAGCCCTGGATTCTTCAAAATCATGCTTTTATCTAGAAAAATACCCTCGTGCTTGAGAAACTCTGAAATGTAGTGCGCAATTTCCTCGTCAGTTTTGATGTGAGGGGGAAACCCTGAAGCATGCTCCTTGATCTTGGCAAACTGATTCACATAGGCAGGAAAAATTCCCCCCTCCCCTGTTTTTCTGTCAAGCTGCGTCACCTCATATTCCCATACTTCAAAACAATCTAGTACAGTATAATTCATTTCAAGGGCAAGTCGAAGTTCGTCAAGTACAAATGTCCCCACAAAAGCCCTGTCTTCTATACGTTCATGGTTGCAGTCTTTTTGTCTGTACTCCTCAGCGCATGATCTGCAGAGTATAAACATCAGGCGATTGTGCAGGCGGTAAGGGAGTACAGGATGATAGAGCACCCTAGGGGCGAGAACCCTGCATTTGATGAGCCCCTCCATGGTCTCGAAGCCCTCGCACTCCTGGGGACCAATGTGGATTGCTATCGGATGCCCCAATATGTATTTGTCATACTGAAACAAAAAAATTAAACACCAAAACGATTAGTTACACGTAAGGTCATATTGCTAGAGGCAAGTGGCTTTAACTTTGGCAATATTAATAATTACCTTGTTGACCGTGGGGTACAGGCTCTTGAAGTCAAAAAAGCAGATGCTCTCGCCTTTGCTGAGGTCAGGCTCATACAGCAGGCGTGTACAATTTACTCTGCCTCCGTAGAAAGCATCTCTAACTTGCAGGGGCGTCTGGGTCAAGACGGGGTGGCTTTTCACGTAGGCAGCAATACGTGGGTCACTCTTTTTCATCTTCTCCCACTCGCACTCCCACATCTCAATGACCTGTGGAAAAAATGTTCAGAAAAAAGGATTAAAATTCATCACTTCATGGCACAATGCATATATAAAAGCGTACATACCGTAAAACCACTGTCTCGTAGTCTCTGCGTCACCAGGGCCGTCTTCTCGCGCTTTGATTCGAATGTCTCGGTGGGGTCTAGTGGGTGCATCAGGTATCTGGCTGCTAAGCACTCATGAGCATGAAACAGGCACCCATGAAATTGAAACACCGTGTTCTGGCCTTCATGGTACCCGTCAACCTGAGAAAAAAAAGGAATTGTCATAAGGAAAAAAATTTTATTATTTTTATACCATACCTTGGGGCAACCGATTGGTTTAAACTCCCTGCCTCGCCCAGCGTGCTGAATGGTGATGCCGCGTTGCTGCTCCTCATAGAGTAGCCACTCTAAAGATCTTTTTGAGTGCGTGTCTGCAAGGCGGTATCCCCCTTTTGGAACGACCCCGATCGTGTCTGGCTTCAAGTACTTCTTTCTGAAGACCGCCAGTGCGGCACCTGCTATACTGAGAGATTCGAGAAACGGGTCAATATCATTCTCCTCGATGAAGTCTCTTCTGAATGTCAGGCATGCTTTGCGAAGGATCTCCACGTCGTTCTCACAGTAGCTAAGGAGTTCTTTCTGCAAGTCAAATATTTGCTTTGTGGCAACTTCACAGTACCATGTCGTAAACACCTTTCTTTTCTCTTCAGACATACTCTCGTAACCATAGTATTTCATGTCAGGAGGAGCACCAACGTAATTTTGATTTTCAGGTGTATTGAAGAATATGGGGAAGTAACCTTTCTTTAACAGGTGCTCTAGGCCGAAAGCTTTGGGTAGTTCTGCGAGACTCATGGGAAGGAAGCAAAGGGAGTCAATGAATGCCAGACTTGAATAGGGGATCGCCATGTTTAAAATTTTTAGACCATTCATTATGACGTTTGGAGTAATTGAGAAGTCGTTCACGAGTGATTTTAGTACCAAGTGACAGTCATAACCTCTAGCATTGTGAGCAATACCTCGAAGAGTGTTAAAATTATCCTGAAACTTTGATTGAGTGATATGCTTGATCAGCTGTTTTGCAGGGTTGTCCGTGAACACGTGATGGCGGTCCCCGCATAAATTGCATGGATTACTAAGATCATCGTCATCAATGCATTCGTGGCAGACCTGATCTACGACGCAGAGATTTGGAATGTGCTCATAGGAGTTCTCAGTGCCGTTGTGTATTTTTTGAAACATGCACTCAAAGTCGTAAAAGAATATTATAAATTTGTTTTTGGACTTTTTAGACTTAAAAGGCTGAATGTAACATCTGTGGTTGGCATCTTTCATGGATTTGCAGATCCTGCAGTATGTTTCGCCGCAAACATGGTCTTCTTTGCGATACCAGGGCATGATAGAGAGGCAATCTTCGCAGCGACGAAGCTTTTCGCAAAGCGACACTGTCTGTCCCTCTGGCACGAATACGTGATGATTGAAGCAATCCTGGCCAAAAAAACTACGCATGCAAATGTCACAACGAATGATGTCAACAGCGTCATCGCAACACGGCGTATTCTTGCAGGCGCTGCAAATTGACGCGCAACTGTTTTTCATGTACGTATCTTTGGTCTCAAATGGCGATAAGCAGTGTTCGCAGAAATACCCGCACCTGAAAAGAGCCTTAACGCTCGTACATGCAGAAAAGTGCGAACCATCAAATACAAGGTTGAGGGTCGCACTCGCAGGAGCGGAAGACTGGCCCCTGAAGAACATATCCTTGCCGCGTGGTTCAGCGTAATAAACATTAATTCTGTATTGCGAGTAATAATACGACTGAAATTTGAGTAGTTCTGTGTAACCTCCTCCGTCGGGGCCTATCTGTACTTCTGCGGCGCTACATAGCGCTTCTGCCATTTTTTGTTGAACTGCCCTGCCTCTCCTTACGTTCTCGTAATGAAGTTTCTTCTTATCCCCGGGGGTGGCTTTGAATTCTGCATGTGCCACGGCAACAGCCAAGCTTCGCGGCAGGCACATGTTGTCATTGTATCGTACTCTCACAATTGAACGCTTCCTAGCTAAAAATTCTTCTTTGTCCATTGCCCCCATTCGTAGTCTGTCGCGTCCCTTGCCTCTAGGTAAATTAATATAATCATATCTTATGACCATAGTTCCGTTATCAAAAAATGTATCATCTGATTGCATCTTCATTTCAACGGCTGCTAGAAGTACGTCAGAGCTAATTTGATCTTTCAAGCGCCATGACAAGAAGGCCTTACTATTAGGGTTCCCCTCTGAAGAAACGATAATTCCTACTTTGCACCCCTCTGGTGTATTTGCTTTTAAATGGTCTAATACTGTATCAAATGCTTCTCTCAGAAATTGAAAAGGTGCCGCGTTATCAGGCATTGTTTTAATCTGGAAGGACGTCTGGCAACGTGTGTAGTGGAAGCGTTCGTTTCTACTTACGATACCCGTGTTTATAATGGATACAGTTTCATTTTCCAGAGGTGGTGGCGCGTCGGCTGCTCTTGGTCCAGGCGTAGGCGTTGTCGGGCGTGATACCTCGTCATCACTGCTGCTGTCGGAATTTGAAGATACAGCTTTCCGATGCGCTGCTCCACCACGTTGCATCACGTTAGCCAACCCACTAGTACTAGCCACTTCAGTTCTATCTAAGGTTTTACTACAACATGGCTGCTCCTGATCGACAGATGCATGATCCTTTGATTTATCTGGCGTTGAGACGTCACTGCATTCAGGCAATGACGTGAAGGCATTCATAAGCCTTTGAAACTCATCTAATAAATCTAATCTAGAAACAATATCATTTTTTTCATATAGTCTGTAAATAATTCCTTGCAAAATAATTCCGCAAGTGTTTTTATCAACAGCGCCGTGGCCACTAACAAATTCAAGAATTTTATCCACGTGACATTCTTTCAAGAATGTAAGTAGTATATTATCAGAAGCCATGTTGATAAAAAAAGTCTCCCTTTGCTCACTAACACCGCCAACGAGCCATAACAGAAACTGAGATATCTAACCTTTATTCATGCCTTTATATACGCCCTTCGCTACAGCAGAAGCAATGTTAAATTTCTATTTTCAATTGTAAAAATAAATTTTGAAATGTTTTTGCTGCTTTGTATAGATTTGTTTCTAAATTAAAGAAAATTATAACTTTCACCTCTTTTACACATATTGTATTATTGTGAGTGAGCTTTGTTTTGATGGTTTCAAATAGTCGGGAGTCAATAACCCCCCTCTCTAAGATGTACTTCTCTGGAAAATAATATTTATCTACATAAATTTATATTTTATGTTTAATTTAGCATTTATTATAACAGCTTTCAAAATTATACTTCTGAAGTATTGAATTCTCAAAGCAGTTATTAGTTGGTTTTATTTGTAAGATTTTCATTATCTTCTACATTTTGTCAATAGAGTCTATTTTAGTAATATATTTATATGGCCTCCATTTAGAGCAGCTAATTTTTAGTATGAAGAAAATATTTAGTTACATTTAAATAAATGCATTCATGGTCCATTATAAATTATATATTCTTATTATAATGCTGTTATCTGCAGTCTCATTTTTTTTAAAGTTTTAATTTAAAAATTTAAAAGCAAATACTCAATTTTTTTCTCGTTCATCATTCCAAATACTTTTTTAATATTTTCAAAATTTAGTTTATAAATTATAATATAAATATTTTAAAATAAACATAATATAAAAAAATAAAAAGGCTTCGTTAGAGTCACAAGGATCATATTTTTAAAAAAAATTTATTCAAAAATACATAGTAAAGGTTAAAGGACATTTTTGATATATTATTAATACATATTTATCCTGCCACCGTTTTGAATATCAAATACAATTTTTTTAATTAATTTTTCATAACTAAACAACAGTATTCTTTAAAATAATGAAGTGGGGGGGGGGGGGTTATTATTAAGCTTTATTTTAATATTCCTCACAAAAAACATAATGTATTACATGCCCCAAATATAGTAAGGGAGTTTTTATGGGAGGAGAAGGAAGGGGTCATGCTGCTCAGGGATCTGCTACAGCGTCGACCTCAAGCCAATCCAGGTTTGCCGAGGAGCCGGTGAACCCGATGACTTTCACCAACCATCGTTTTCCTTGCCCAAGGTTGTATTTTTTGATGTCTGCCTCGCTGAGGGTGTCCTCGGAGATGCGGTCCGGCATGAACACGCGTAAGCGCACACCGTTGCGCTCGAGGTAGCCTTGCATTTTTCGGCCATTGACGGTGTTGGTCATCTTCATCTTGTTGACCTGGTACCATTCGTGCATCTCCAAGTCTTTCATTGCGGCATATTCATACCCCGTACTCTCTTGCTGAAGTCTCTGGAATGGAGTGGTCATTGTCTGGAAAAAAAAAAATGAAAATATTAATTATAGTACACAATTATTTTTATAGGGTAATTAGTAATTTATTATATATATATATATATATATATATATATATATATATATATATATATGTATATATATATATAGTTATATATCGTCGTCTTTTCTGAACATTGAAATTTCAAAGCAGCACACAAGTTACACGATACGATTTTTCTTTTTATTGCATATGTTAAAAATATATATATTGTTAATGCAACTTGAGCTCGATATTTAAATTCCCGTTAGGCTTGGAAATAATGGGCATCATATAGCCTGTATTGCACGTCAGTTGTGTGCATGCGTCTTTTATAATTTGTGAGCGCCTTGAGTTTAGGCAATTTGTTATACGCCGTAAATTTTTTATTACTATATTAAAGGCGCATACATATTATTGTTGTGCACAATCAGGCTATAAAATTTACTTTAATCCAACAGTAATATGTATGCGCCTTTAATATAGTAATAAAATATTTACGGCGTATAACAAGTTGCCTAAACTCAAGGCGCTCACAAATTATAAAAGCCGCATGCACCCAACTGACGTGCAATACAGGCTATTTGAGGCCCATTATTTCCAAGCCCAACGGGAATTTAAATATCGAGCTCAAGTTGCATTAACAATATATATATTTTTAACATATGCAATAAAACGAAAAATCGTATCGTGTAACTTGTGTGCTGCTTTGAAATTTCAATGTTCAGAAAGACGACGATATATAAATATATATATATAATAAATTACTAATTACCCTTAAAAAATGATAAAAATTGCGGCTGCCTATTTCATTTATTATAATATATTATATATATTATATTATTATATTATATTTATATATTATTATATTTTATTTATTATTATATAATAAATATAATATTGCTAATGCGGATGGAGCTCGAAATTTGAATTACCTTTAGGCTTGGAAAAAATGCGCCCCATATAGCATGTATTGCATGTCAATTGTGTGCATGCGGCTTTTAGAATTTGTGGCCGCCTTGAGTTTAGGCAACTTGTTATACGCCGTAAATATTTAGGTACTATATTAAAGGCGCATACATATTATTGTTGCGCACAATCAAGCTATAAAATTTACTTTAATACAACAATAATATGTATGCGCCTTTAATATAGTAATTAAATATATACGGCGTATAACAAGTTGCCTAAACTCAAGGCGGTCACAAATTCTAAAAGCCGCATGCACACAATTGACATGCAATACATGCTATATGGGGCGCATTTTTTCCAAGCCTAACGGTAATTCAAATTTCGAGCTCCATCCGCATTAGCAATAATATATTTATTATATAATAATAAATATAATATAATAATATATAAATATAACATAATATTATAATATATATAATATATTATAATAAATAAAATAGGCAGCCGCAATTTTTATTGCGGCTGCCTATAAATTTAGACATTAATAATAACATTATTATTATTAATAATAATAATATTAATAAAAATAATATTAATAGTTAATAATATTAATTATAAATAACATTAATAATTAATATTATTATTATTAATCATAATATTAATAATTAATATTAATAATATTAATTTATTATGATATTATAATAACAATAATATTTGTTATTATAATATCAAATCTGAATTAAGAAATTGAATTCTATCGTTTGCAATAAAAAAATTATAGCTAAAATACTTACGTCAGTAAGCAGAAGCGCTGGGTTCATAAAGCAGCGGTCCGTGATGGTAGTGGAGTGATAACTGCTCGTCCACGACCCCTTCTTTATACCCCATTTTTGACCCCCTCCGCTCCGTGTTAATGTGTTGACAACAATATTATTGTCACCTAATTTCTATATCCGCGGTAAGTGCATGTGCACTTGCATGAGAATGCACTGTGACCGCTATGTAAAGGTCAGCTCTCACCTTGCCACCCTCCCAAGGCATTTAGCGGTATTTTCGTGTATATTTTTGGCCGCGTACGAGGCCAAACAATATTTGTTTAATGTCACAATATATGGACAGCATGGATCGGCCTATAATACGCTACGGGAGCATCTGTGAATTTTTAGCGTTAAGAAGCATCGGGAGTAAAATCGCTATTACAAAGGTGAGAGCGCGGATATTTTTATTTTATAAATACGTAAATACATAAATTATAAATATATATATATATATATATATATATATATATATATATATATATATATATATATATATATATATATATATATATATATATATAAATATTATATAAATTTATATATAACAAAATTAAAAAAACATCAAAGAAACCATTGAAAAATTAACATAATTATATAAGAGACTTATAATTGATAAGTTTTGACAGAAATATAGACCTTATGCCGAATGGACATATGGTCTATAGTTTTGCCAAAAGCCATAAATTTAAAATTTTGACGCGGTTGAACGCGAGTTTCATAAGAAAAAAATAACAAAAGTGACATATCTTATGTTATTTTTTTCTCCTACAGGATACTCTACGTATTGAATATCCGCCGTACTCCACATCATACGAAACCGTCACCAGAAGTTTCGCCTATGAAGATGCGTTTAAAAAATCGGTGGCCCATATAAGCATCACAAAATTGCAGCTTCCTAGAGAAAGATTTTATGATGCTTATATGGGCCAGCCTTTGTTTGCCAGTCATCCCGAGATCATATCGATTTGGGATGACTGGAATGGCATGTTACAGTAAAAAAAATAAAATAATTAATATTACTTTATAATAGCATTGTATGTTTATCGTAATATTAATTAAAATATTTGATTTAATTACACTTTATGGTTCCTTTCAATGTATTTAAAAAACCCTCATAGCTTAAAGTGAAAGTGAGAGTACACGCTCTCACTTCTAAACGGCACAAGCATGAGCCTCGGGCAATTTTTGTTATTTTTACTCTGTTTTTCATATATTTTAATGAAAAAACAATAACATAATCAAGGTCTTTTAGCGCCATCGGTGCCCTATCCCGTGTACATGGGTAGTCACCTGGTTGTAGGTGAAGGAACCACGGAAACCTTAGTCAGGATGGTCAGTAATGGATCATAATAATAATAGTAATAATAGTTTTTCCTCCCAGTTGCATCATCAATTATTTTTCTTTAATAATAATAATTCTGACAGTGCTTAATAAGCTGGCAGTACCTTGGAATGGAATCAAGCTCACGCCTGTCCAATTGAGGAACTAGCTACATAATAGATTTCATATATCAAAGAATAAAAATAGTTACTTTTTATATCCTCTTTGTTACTATACACCAAAGAGTAATTTTACATCGATAATATGAAAATATTAATGGAGTATCGACCACAAAAATTTTTATTGCAGAAATGAATAGAGGGTGTAAAGTTATGCAACTCTGATTTTTTTTTTAGATTTTTTCAGTCCGTTTAAAAAAACATAAAAAGTACAGAGAGTGACGCCTCTTTTGACGCTTCATAAAAGGATAGGAACCTACAAGGGGCGTGAGTTCAAACCCGATCTCTGTAAGCTTTTTACTAGTATTTCCCGGGCTCTAAAATATCTGAAAAATAACTTTGCACCATCTATATATTATCCATTATTGCAATAAAAAATGTTGAGGTCGATACTCTTTTGTATCTGCGGCGTTTGTTGTAAATATTAAGTAATTTAACTTAAATTTCTATTTTCAGTCATAAAAAAAGTCTAAAAATAAAACATTTTATGTATCCAACGAAATTTTGTATATACTTTTACTTTTATTAAAATTATAAATTTATTTTTTTTTTTTTTTTTTTTTAATATGCTTCACCTTATATAATACATAATATAAAGACTTAATTAATTTTATAACAAAAAATTTAATAAATAAAAACTAAAAATATCACATATATAAGAATTTGTTTTTATATTCAAATTTATGCTCATTAAAATATGGTATATAGGAGAAATGAAAAGAGAGAGAGAGAGAGAGAAAAAAATTTAATAAAGAGAAAGCTAATAATAATACTGAACACATTTAATACATGACACTGGGTATACACGACTGCATGGTGTAACATACAGAGTATGTGATTTGAGAGTCTGTGATTTTGAAATATCTTCATATACATGCTTGAATTAAAGAACGTGTAAAATCACTGCCCTGATGCCAATATAAATTTCCTACATAAAACGATTGTTAAATTATGCAGGGATTTGTTATTGATGTTTAGTTTATATTAATAATGAAGTCAATATCCTCTCAAAACATGATTCAAATTAAATTTTAATAGAATTATATTACTCTGTAATTTAATAAAATATTTTTTGCTTGAATAATAATTTCTATTATTCTAACTGGTATGCATGTTATTAACATCTTAAATAAAAGCAGCACTTAAAAATTTTCATATACTCATTACTCATTATCATTAATTATAATACCATATTTGAAATAACAAACTGTAATAACAGTGCATGTTTGTTCTTTGTATGTACATGTAATTTTAGTTCATTTGTAACTCATCAATGCAAAGAGCACTGAAATTAATTATAAATAAAGTTGTATGTAATTGGGCAAACAGGAAAAAAAAAAACACACTCAAATTATAACTTTTTTCCCTCGTACCATTGACTTCATATTAGTCTAATGATGAAAAATAGTATAATTAAAAAAAAAATGAGATAAATAATATTTAACTACATTTTCCGTAAAGAATTCGATGAATTTTAATAAGGAAAAATAATACCATATATCTTCTTCTGTGTCACAACTTGTTCATTGAATTACGGTAATTGGGTAATGAATTTAGAAAAGACGTACATTTTTTTTGTTAATACTAATATAATAGCACGGTAAGTCCGCGTATTATATTGTTTTGTTATACCTTTCATGACGATGTTTCTATATAAGTTTGATTTCATATTAAGTTGAACAATTACTATAATATTAATTCTGAATAGTGTTCGATTTTTGCGCTTTTTTTAATATAAGTTTCCCACTTACCAAAAGATAGCAGAGAAAATAATCTAGGACAGTGCTTACTATACATGATTGATAATTTGGTTTATTATATTACCCAATTTGAAGTGTAAGGACAAAATAATGTAATTTTCAGATCTTATACTTTTACTATATACATATAGTATACACAATATACTATTATATCTTTATTTTTCCAAATGATCTAAATCTATATCATGTTTTTTTTTTTTTTTCCCCATTTAATTGGCTGCAAGTATATGATGAGAGAAAGGTCAATATAGACTATAATATTGCAATGTAATTATTTTTTTCATCTATCATGAGCAATTGGCAGTTGAGGTGAATATAATGATCTATAGAGTAACATGTGGACGCATGCATGCAATGCCGCGAGTTCTCACACATGTAAGGAGTAGTGCGAAGGTTATCACTCACAAGATAACACATGTCAATACTTTGACTTAAATTGCTCCGTCCCAACGACCGCGCGTTTACTGCTGCTGCTGCTGCTGCTGCGAGCGGCCTTAACCTTATGTATATTATATTATATCATTCAAGTTACGCCACTTAAACACTCGTCTTGTAGGAACATATTATATTTTTATATCGTAAAAAATTGTTTACCACAAGTGCCAAATATCGAAGCGGTAGCGGTAAATATTACAAAATTGCTATAACTTTACATGAAGTACAATATATAATATTTATATAAATAAAGCAATAAAATGAATTGGTATCAGCTTTTTTTCTATTAGTTGAATCTACCATTGCGGAATGTTATCATTCCTCTGGAGCATAACTAGTTAAAGATTATTATAGGGCTGTAGAAAAGATGTATTGTCTTCTATATAGTGTGTATTTTGCCCGTATATAGGCCTTTTTCTTAAATTATACTAAACTATCTGTAGCTTGAGAGATATGATTTGATTGATACTTTAATGACATATATGTGCATATATGATTGCACACTAATTCGTTATGGAATCAAAAAGTTCATTCATTTAACTATAATATTTTTATAACATAAATGCTTCATTCTATTTTAAACTGAACATTTTTCTGTTTTCTACATTCACCTCGGAAAATCATGAATGTTAATTATTCCTCTCCTGCCTCATTTGCTGGCGCTACACCTCCAAGAGGCAAAAAAAAAAAAAAAAAAAAAGAAATCAGATTTCCAATTTTCAAAGGGAAGATGGGAAGAAAAAAAATCAATTATTAAGATACCGTTTGTATCAATTTAAAAAGGTTTAAGTTAATCAAGCCTCCATGGATGGCGTGACAACGCTTACAAACAGGGCACTTCGTGGTGTCTCGAGGTGCATACATAATGCATTGCAATAATTTACATGTCAGCATAAATTCGATTAAAAAAAAATTGAACGCTTGATGTAATATTCATTATTTAAAAGGCTGTTTTTTTGTTGTTTAATGCATGATGCCTAAAGTGGTGGGTGCATGAATTTATGTTTATTTTTTTATGTGTAAGTAAGGTGTGATAGAAGTGTGTGTGTGGGAGTTTGCGCGTTATAATGATCGTGTTAATTTTTCCCCTTCCACCTCTTCATACTTCGTATTATTCTTCATACATTTTTTATTTTTGGTTTTATTATTATTTTTCATTTGCAGCTTCGTGTATTGCTTACTTAGCAAATAGAGAGAGGGAACGAGAGAGATGGAGAGAACCGTGTTAAGCAGGCAGAGAGAGAGAGAGAGAGAGAGAGAGAGAGAGAGAGAGAGAGAGAGAGAGAGAGAGAGAGAGAGAGAGAGAGAGAGAGAGAGAGAGAGAGAGAGAGAGAGAGAGAGAGAGGGGGAGAGAGAGAGAGAGAGAGAGACAAGGAGGGATAGAGGATAGAAAGGGATGACAAACTAGCGGCTGGGGGAGGGGGGGGGGGGAGCACTACAGTAATGAGTGGCAGGCAGTGAGCAGGCAAGCACAGCGCGTACTCGGTGACGAACGAAGCGGCGGCCTCCTCATCTCGTCCTGTGCTAGGCCATGCCCACTCGTGTGCTCGGTTCGCCCTCTACTCCCGCCCGCAACTTCGGCTTGTGCTGCTTGCCTTGCGCCTCTACGTACCGTGCTCATTCTCCCTTCCCTATACTACACTTGCGCCTGCTTGCTCGCCTCGCTAACCGTGCGCCGTGGTCGGCCGTGCTGCCACTACCGCCCGGCAGACGGGGCCTCAACTCACTACACTCACTAGGCCGAAACTCAGTCAGTCAGTCGGTCGCTAACGCTCAGCAAGAGCGCATGCAACGTTCACACTGTGGTGCGAGCTGGGTGTGAAGTGTGTAGAGCCGCCCGTAGCGACCATATGAAAAACCAACTAACTCTCATACTGTGCTGCAAGTTTAAGTGAATTAACGGGCGGTAGTGACTTAAAATAAATATATACTTTATATTTATTATAATTTAATAATAAAACAATTTAATAAAAAAACTTTTGTCAGTGTACTGGCCTAATTAAACAAAACAAAACAAAAACATATAATAAACTTATTGTGTGTGTGTGTGTGAGTGAGTGAGTGCAGGATATTTACTGGACTAATCATAGTGACATAATTTAAAAAACACATTAAAAAAAAAAGAAAAAAAAAACTATATTTTTTAATACAAAAATATATAACTATGAGTGTATTAGTTTACCACTGCAGCCTAACTCATATTAGGCCAGCGGTGGTTATTATAAAAGTGATTTATAAATTAATTTGTGATATATAAATAATTATTTTTGGTGTGATAATAATAATAATAATAATAATAATAAATAAATTATTTATTAAATTAATTACTACTTAAAAAAATCTATTATACAGATCATGGTGTTTGTTACCGATACACTAGTGAATAGTTTAATAGAACGCACAACAGAGTGGTCCAGTGTTACTAATGATTCAATTATATTATCATCTTCCATCACATCCACTTCGTCTCCCTCATCTCCAACATCAAGTTCTTCTGGTGTTAATAATGTTGTTGATACTACAGAAAAATCAGATACATCATCTTTACAACAAAAACTAACACCTTATGGTCCAGCAGCTAGTGTGATTATTGCTTTAGTTTTATTATGTGTTATAGTTGGTACAATAGTTGGTAATGTATTAGTTTGTGTTGCTGTATGTTTAGTAAGAAAATTAAGAAGACCATGTAATTATTTATTAGTATCACTCGCAGTATCAGATTTATGTGTTGCTATATTAGTGATGCCTGTTGCTTTATTATATGAAATATTAGGAAGATGGAGTTTTGGAACTGTAATATGTGATTTATGGGTTTCATTTGATGTACTATCTTGTACAGCTTCCATACTTAATTTATGTATGATAAGTGTTGATAGATATTATGCAATTACAAAACCTTTAGAATATGGTGTTAAACGTACCCCAAGGAGGATGATTGCGTGTGTTTCTTTAGTTTGGTTAGGAGCAGCTTGCATAAGTTTACCTCCTTTACTTATATTAGGAAATGAACATGGTGATGATGGTACATCATGTTCTGTATGTCAAAATTTCGGATATCAAATATATGCAACATTAGGTTCATTTTATATTCCTTTAAGTGTAATGATTGTGGTTTATCATAAAATATTTCAAGCTGCAAGAAAAATAGTTTTAGAAGAAAGACGAGCACAATCCCATTTACGTTTAACTACAAGTAATTTAACAGATGATCATCACCAAAATAATCCTCACCACCATCATAACAATCCACCTACTCCAATTATATCAGATAAAATCGTTGTGGTAACTGAAATTAGTAAGAATGGAAATGCTACTCCAGAAACAAGATTAGCATCTCCTGTAAGAAGTGGTGGTTTATGGCAACCTGGAGGAATTCAAGGTGTTACTAGAGAACGTAATAGTACCACAAGTACCAACACAACTGCAAGTGTAAAAGATGGTGGAAATGGTGGTGTTTCAAGATGTTTTGGATCTCACCGTAAAAGACGTAATAATAAACATGAGGTAGAATGTCCATTAACTGGAGGAAATACTGGAACAAAAAGTTCAAATAAAAGAGATCATTTATTGGCTAATGAACCTGCAACTTCATCTGGGCGTAAAAAATTAATACAACAACAACAACAACAGCAACAACCTCATGTTATGTCAAAATCAAGATTACGATTTACACTAGCCAAAGAACGTAAGGCATCTACAACCCTTGGCATTATAATGAGTGCATTTACAATATGCTGGTTACCTTTCTTTGTACTAGCATTGGTAAGACCATTTTTACCAATTCAAAATGGCATTCCACAATCTTTATCAAGTTTATTTTTATGGTTAGGTTATGCAAATAGTTTATTGAATCCTATTATTTATGCTACTTTAAATAAAGACTTTAGAAAACCATTTCAACAAATATTATATTTTAGATGTAGTTCATTAAATTTAATGATGCGTGAAGAATTTTATCATTCTCAATATGGTGATCCAACTTTGACAATCGCTGGTCCCACTACAAGACACCGTGCTGAAGAGCTACATTTATATGCAGATGATGAAGGAATGACACCTCCTACAATGCAGTATAACCGTTGTGGAAGTAACCACGGAGCTGGTGGAGGAAGTCACATCACTAGTGAGTACCACGAGTGCATCTTACCCCCTGCGCAGTCTCAACCCATTACATCAGCTGAGGATGAAAATGACACGTATCCAAGTGAGCATGATGAGTCTTTTCTTTAATCATTTGATATTACATTACTAAGTTAGTATATATACATAATTAATTTAATTTTTATATAAAAATATCTGCAGCTATTTAAAAAAAATAAATATATTAAATGTTTCATGACCACCGCAATTATTATTGTAGAATTTAATTATTATGAGTGAGATATAATTAATTATAAAAAAAAAGAAATACGTGTATTATAAAAGAAAATTTAATGAAAAATGAAAAAAAAAAATATTGATGACAAATCATGTTATTATTAAATAAGTATATATGTATAAAGTAAACAAAGAGAAAATATTCCGTTAAGTGTTAAGACTGATTAAAAAAAAAAAAAGAAAAAGAAATATAATTAATTATTAATGTATTGTGTTAAGTGTGTTTTTAAATGGTTTAGTGAGTGATAATTTTAGGCAATGAAAAAAATATATATTGTGTTCGTATAAATATTAAATAGATATAATAAAAAATAAATAAATGTTGGTGGCGAAATATCAATTAATAAAAAAAAAATATTTTCTGTGAGTACCTCGTTCAAATGTTACATTACCTTATTCATATTATACAATAACCTCATATATTTAATACTATATACATAATATTATGCTCTGTGTTATTTATAATAATAAAAAAAATCAACAATATAATTATACAAAATATAATGGCTGTCTGTCATAACTATAAAAATAGATGTTAACGTAAATTTTTTGTCCACATGGCTAACGACGTTGTTCCTTTGTAAAAGATGAAGCAGTAAGCAGCATTCGGTTGACGAATCTATATTTAAAACATAAGACTTCACTTTTGGATCACTTTAAAAATAAGCATTTCAGATTTGACGGCCAGCATTAGCTATATAGATTATACATAAAAAAAAAAGGTGCAATGAAAAGAAAGTTGAAAAAAAAAAAGACTTTCATCTTTTAAAAATATTATTTCCCCCGTTCCTTTACTTTTAATATTTTAATATATTTTTATAGTTAATTTTGCATACCAAAAGAGTTCATTTCAATATTACCAATTTTACCTCGTCTCTTTTATTTTTAGAATTTTTGTCTCTTTTTTTTTTATTATTTCACCAGTCTTTTTTTTTCCCCCTCTCTCTTCTTTGATCAAAGTTTTGTCTTCCATCTGCAGATTTTTCTGCTCCTTTGAATATTTTGTAGAGAGGAAGGAGAAAACACAAAGAGCGGTGAATTTTTATTATTTAGCACGTGATTTGAGGGACAACAACTCGGACAGTAACAGTCATTCTTAACAACCACAGATTTTTAGGGCCATTAATGCTTGCTCTCTAGCTGTGCAACCAAGTGATAAATCGTTAACTTAAATTCAGTTTACATACAAATGTATAATTTGTTGCTTTAATTATCTTTAATATACAAAAAGAAGGCCACACATTACATTTAATAATTGTGTTGATGTTTGTTTCACGTACATAATTATACATATTATGAATGTTATAAAATACATAATCTTCATTAACATTTGTATAAATTTACGATAATATTTTTAATATCATACAGTATAATATAAACCGTCGTATCATACGTATTATATAATAATCCAGTAAAATTACAAAAGTTTATTACTTTATTTCCAAATACATTAACTATTTCAATACTTTAAATTATTTAAGCAACAAAATGTTTTCAATGTTATTATATTATATAATACAATACAATTTAGATAGCATCCATATTATATACTCTAGAGCTTATATTATATGTAATATGTTACTAAAATATCGGACTTTTGCTGTCAAATGATTTTTTCAAAGCTAGATAGGCATTTCAAAATATTTGAACTTTGTTGTTTATTCGTGCGATAACATTCTGCTTGTTCTTTTTTTTTTTTAAAAAATATACTCTAAGTCGCTATGTGGCCGTGATTAATTTTCTATTCCATTTTAAATGTCCGACTTAAATAAAGAAAGTACGTGTGTTGTTATTGTGTATACATGACATTTCTGTATTATAGAAATTTATTATTTATTCTCTCTCTGTGCATTAATTAATTGGATTTAAGCATGTTGCTGCAAGTTTGTCACTATATGTCGTATAAGCAATTGAGTTTTTTTTTAGTACACTGCACGAAAAATTATTTATAAATTTATATTTTTTTAATCTTACTGAACATTTTTATAATTTGTTTCTACGTCAGTTACAGTTGCTAAAAAATTACTAACACCTAATGTATTAAGCTAAGAATAACAGTCATATTTCATTTTTCTTCTTTTCTGAAGAGCGTGTATAAAAGCTTTAACTCAATTAGTGTTAAAGAGAAGCAAGTATAAAAAGCGCACAACCGATATACAACATTCATTACTGCCATTGCATCACTTTTAATACCACTAATCTGAAAAGTCATGTTTCTAATTAGTGTTTCAAACTGAAATAATTGATCTTGATTGCATTTTATTTTAATTGTAGTCAATAAATTACAAAGAATAACAAAATGCTAGCATGTTAATTCTATTAATAAAAAAAAATCGTACTAAACATATCAGTATAAAATATTTCAATTGGTTAAGTCATTTAAAGATCAATAGGAAAGTTTTTAATGTGTCTGTGATTTTACAATTAAAGGCAGCAATAAATTGTTATACTATTGATTTTTAATATGTCTTTAAATGATATAATCATTTGAAAACTTTAGTATTAAATTTAAAAAGTTCTTCATTTTATTGAAAATAAATTTTTAATTTTATTTTATCATCATTTACAATTATTTCATATCCTAATACTAATTATTTTGTACTAGATTGCATGCAATTCAATTCGTAAGTTCAAATTTCCAACAAAATTCAAATTTAATAGCTTTATAAAAAATGCATAAAAAAACGCTCAATTATCATGAAGTATCAGGTTAGGTGGAACGACATGGCTCAAGTTCAATTATCAAAATAGTGCTACTGTATAATATTCACGAATCTAACAAATGCAAAACTTCTCATTACGATTGAGTTATAAAATATTAAAATCTTCAAGAAATTTAAAATGTTGATTAGTGATTAGATTTGCCATTACGCAAAAATATTAATAGCAATTTAAACCACTTATTTTTTATATTATTTTTTATAATCCTTTTTACATTGAATAATATAGAATGCAGAACAAGACAAAGAAAGAACAATGCATTGTTTTTTTATAAACTCATATTCATTTTATTTCTATTATCAATAGTTTTAATAAATTTGCTAAGATATGGAAAATAAATGTAAATTTAATATTAAAATATTGTTGCAATTTGAAGTGGACAAATAAATATCAAGAAAAAAATCAAATTTGTACACATAACATACAATTAAATTTGTTGTTTCATTTTCAAAGATTAACTTTTCACTTTAATTTTATTGTATGGTTTTAAAAACTAGAAATTACAATGGCTTTGCTGGCAACAGTAAATTATATTGTAATATTGGCGTAGAGCCAACGGAAGTAGCAGTATAGTGTCGTAGTGTCGTTTAATTTTACTCCACTTAACATTTTGTTCGTTAACAAAGTGGTTTAATTTTGTTTCTAGTTTTTAATGTCTTCATTACACAAAATTGAGGGTTTCAAGTTTCAATTATTATACAAAAAAACAATTGAAAAATAAAATTATTACTATCATTAATACACATTACGATATAAATATTAAATTTATGTTAGTCAAGTTTATCAAATGTTATCTCGAATATCGTTCTGAAAATTTACCAATTAATTCTGCTAATTATTTAATTATCACGTGTATATTATAGTTGCATATCACTGTCAAGATAAAAAAATAATTAATACCTGTTGGATAATAATTATTAGTGTCGTAAAAAAAAATATTTGATAGACTAATAGTTAACGAATAATATATTGCATCTAATTACTTGACTCTTATTAATTGTATTTAACTGCTTCATTAAAAATTGTAATTGCAACACTTACTTTATTTTTAGCTTTAACAACGTTTTAATAAGTGACACAATATCTCACAGAGTATCATAAAAAACTTAGGTAAATCAGATTAAATACTAACAAACAAAGCATTTCTAATCGAGTTAAATGAAACAAACATTGAAATAAATGTAAACAAACAAAAAGCCATTAAATGAATTATTTTTTAACTATCCAATTAATAATTGATTTTGTTTTTTCAGTTTATTTACGATTTGATTCATTTAAAGCATGAAACACAATATCATAATTTAAAAATCAGACTTGTTGACATAATCATTTAATAAAGTGTTATCATTGTAATTATTCTTCGTGAGGTTTTAGAATAATTAAATACTGCAAGCTCTTTTTATTAATTAAATAATTTGGATAAAGAAGAGTCAACCAATAAAAAAAATATTATGACTCGTACAAATATGTACATTTTACAGTTAATACAGTTTGTTAGCTATTTTGTGGGCAAGTTTTGTGTGATGCTTAAACGTTGTACTCTCAGCTTTAAAAAGAAATACTGTACAAGATCAATTTGAACGATTACATTTTATATTGTAAAACATGTAAAACATATCTGGTTCTTTAAGTCATTTTAAAAAATATATAATTAATTGTATTTTATTGGTTGCAGTTCAAGTATTATAATAATACATTTGGGATTAAATGAAAATAAAAATTATGAAAATATTTACTCTATGTTAAAAAAAAAAAAAAAAAAAAAAAACTTTAAAGTATGTTGCCTTTTATTTAGTTTTATTTTTCTGGATGAGAGTGTACAGATTGTTACAGATAGATTTGTTGAACGAGGTACTTTACTACAATTTTTACGCTTAAAAAAAAAAAAAAAAAAAAAAAAATAATATTATTTTAAAAAAATTGTAAGCAGTGCTGGTCACTGTAATGATAATATTACTATGTAATCTATTTTCACTTTGTTCTTCTTCATTTGTACTATTATATTCGCCTCCACAGCAAATTATACAATTATTATTAATTGTTAAGAAGCAAAAAATAATAATAATAAAAAAATAAAAATCCTCCTCCTTGAAATCATGTGGGACATTTATGTAAACCAAAGATAGGTTGTGTATTTACTGTTGTATTTGTTGTTGCTACTGATACCACTGCTATTCTATTGTACAGGGAAAAAAATTAATTTCATTTTTATTTAATATAATAATTATACATTATAGAGCTACAAAAAAAGAGAAAATAATAATATACATTATGTTAAATATGAAATTTAGAATTTTTTTTTCCTTTGATTTACGATACTCTATTTTTCCACAAGTAATATAAGTATATTATTATACAATAATTAAAAAAATACATGTCTCTTTCATGCATACTGGTCAATAAAAATATAAATAAAAAAATTACAAAAAAATTGAAGTAATCATTATAAAATAATAAATAGGTCTATAATTTTAGTATTATTATAATATAGTTAATTTAAAAACTGATGAATGAAATTATAAATTTCACTTTATAATTAGCAAATGGGTCCACTAATACAGATGAAGTGGGTGACTAGCTGCACTACTCTTTCTTTATATAAAACTTGTTAGTGTATCACCACACAAAGATTCTTATGCTGTGGTGAACGTACATTGTAAAGTGGAAGATTGCAGCAGTGTCGCAGCAGTTCGATCGTCAAGTGGGCTTATTGCGAATTTAAAGTTGAATTTACAATTCGATACTTTCATTGCAAATGAAAATCAATTGTTACACCCACTTTAAACAAAAGGACTTATTTAAAATGAGTGAAGCAAATTTCATATTTTTTGTGCAAATAGTTGCCAAAACCAGTTCTAGGTAAGACAAATAATAAAAATGGGCCTTTGTTTACAATTCAGATATCACAGGCTATTTACTGATTCTGACTGTAAATAGCTAAATAAGAATACACAGTTGCTCTAATATGATATGGTCCAAAAATATTAGTTTACGTCTGGAAATAGAAGGAAGTGCAAGATTTGTGAACTTAAGTGAAAATTCATCAATTTTGCTGTGATATTTACTATTGAAATATTTTCATTAATTGACCATAAAATTTTATACACTTAAGTTTCAAAATGTCTCATTTTTGACAGGAAAAACTTCTATATTTTGGACTGTTTGTACAATCATTATCACAAATGTCGCACTCACTGTCAAGAGCAGATGATAGAAGTGGGCGTGGCACCTAAAGGTTTTTATGATAGTGATTGTAGATGTAAAAAGTACAGGCCCCTAGTTGTTATGCACAGTATTAGCAGCTAAGACGATAAATTTGATTATTATTACAGTATTATTATTATTATGCTACTTCTATGATTTAATATATATATATATATATATATATATATATATATATATATATATATATATATATAGCAACAATATTATTATTTTATTACTATTTTAATACTTTGTATATTGATTAATTACGTAAATATGAAATGTACACATTGCTGTTTATATTTAAGAGTTTTTTTTTAGTATATATATATTTTTTATATTTTTATTCTTTTTCTACTCCAAGTCATTAAAAAAATCTGTTTAAAAGTTTAAAATTTCAGTCATTTTTTTAAATTTACATTTCCCATTATTATTTTTTAAGTCTTCCCTTTTAATTAAAAACAAAAGAGTCTAAAAAAATGTTAATAATATTTATAGACTTTATTAAAACTTTACGATTAATGATAATCTAAATAATGAATAAACAAAAGATTATATTTTTATACAGCCATATCGTCCGGAAAATTTCCCTGCTCATTATAATGTCAATTTCTTTGTTAGAAAAATTAATACATCAATGCTATAACTGACGAGGAAAATTTTCCAGGGCGATGAGTGTACACAATCAAAATAAAATAAAGAATTATAGATGTTATTTGATGAAACGAATATAGAGAATAAGAGAATAAAAATTATATAGAAAAAGTTAAAGATTTTAGAATGGTATTTCAAGAATATTGACTTGAAAACATTGTAGCATAAAAGAAATAATGAGCGTCGGATATGAAATTGATACAAAGAAAATAGAGATTGAGATTTTTAGAAGGTACAAAGGAATAGTTTGGAAAATAAATCCCGCAAGGCATATGAAAGAGAAAAAAAAAATCCTGAAGGGAATACTCTACGCCTACGGCTATAAGGAAAGTTATGTCATACGTAACGTTTTTTAACATTATTTTTTTTTTTTGGTTTGTTTTTATAGCAGCTATACCACGTACCACGTATGTGGGTAATGACATTATATATTTTTGCTTCGTAGTAAACAACCTTTCCTTTTTTATGTTTGATTTTTTCAGTAATTCACACATTAAATTTTGTCACAAAAAACTTTGACCCTCTCTTTTAATGCTAACTTAAATTCTTGATGGATAATTTTTTACAACGTCTGTTTAAAATGAGAGCATGATATTGAATCGGAGGCAAGCTGGTTAAAAAAGTATGATTAATTTTCCATTAATTACTTTTAACTTTATTTATGTGATATTACTATGAATAATGTAACTATTATAGACCAGTTGTCCGAATATCAAAACTTTATTTATAAAGGACAAAGTTTTGAATTCAACAGGAAGAGCATGCAGAATCTTTCACTTTCTGTGTGAATATAAAATCAATTTAATCGTAGCTCAAGTATTGTATATACGAATATATGTATAGACTTTATCAGTGAGGCAGGCATAAGAATTAAATCTCAAGGCCAAATGTGTGTAACACCTTTACAGTGTGTTGATATTTTTATATCAAGTGTAGTGATAATATACTTCAGCATTTTTTTCATTCATTACATTAAAAAATATTTTATCTTAAAATTTTAATTAATGAAAAAAAAAATACATATATACGAATTTCATATAAATGCAGTACAAAAATAATTAATAAAGCCTTAAGTAGTTGGTGTGTGTATTGCAAGCAATTTCCACTCCACGTCTGGATTAAATGTTGTATAAAATGCAAGGTGAAATATAATCTTAATTAAGCGAGACATTACTGCAAACGTTTTAGTTTTACTTTATTTTCAAGTGCTATATTTTGAAAATTTAATTATAATTATACATTGAGAAAAATAAACATCATTATATATATTTTTTTTAACAAAACAAACAAGTTTTTCATAGTAAGTGCATTCAAGTTGTAATATATTAAAAAAAAATCATGTGCGGTGAGTTTTCATAAATATTTACTAAATAAATTAAAGCAAATCATATTAATAAAACGTATAAAGTGATATTAAATTAATTTCAACAATATAGTGGCTACTTAATTAACTCCAAACAATAAGCTTAATTAACAGTTCAGTATATACAGTCTTGGTAGATAAATTATTATTACAACAAACAATTATAACATCTTGTAACTTCTTCATTGTATTATTAATTAAACTCAGACATTAGTCTATGTCCAAAGGTCTCCCTCTTATAGGTAATTAAAAACC
Source organism: Siphlonurus alternatus (assembly GCA_949825025.1). Taxonomy (NCBI): domain Eukaryota; kingdom Metazoa; phylum Arthropoda; class Insecta; order Ephemeroptera; family Siphlonuridae; genus Siphlonurus; species Siphlonurus alternatus. The sequence goes on along the minus strand of OX463788.1, from coordinate 56,730,705 downwards.
TAAATTTATTAACCTTTTAATCAGATTTTCTGTACAGATAAAAATTAAGCCACAATTTTTATTCACTGATATAATTAATACAAAATTAAGGTACCTTAACAAAGAAATTATCAAGATAATAATTAATGTTGTTATTGTTATTAATTTTGTATAATTATATTAAAGCTTTAAGTTACTGTTGTTTTTTCTATTAAAATATTATAATTTTGAGATAATTTTTTAAAATTGATTATTTTATATACTTTTTCATTAATTTATCAAGTTGATAAGGTGAGACGTTATAATTTAGTGTAAATAAAATTTCCTATATGATTAAGTTAAAGATTATGTCAGTACATACAGTTTCCATGTCATTAACTAATCATCCAATCATCAGTTTGCCTATTAAACCCAACTCTCACATGAACAAGTTTGTACACGGGAAACAAGCGAGAACGAGCGAGCGTGCAAGCTGAAGAGTGTGTGATTATAAAGAGCTTTTTGCACGTTTGTATGTATATAGCAAAAGTCTTATGATAAGAAATATAGTTTATTTAGGAATTATAAATGTCTGGTTAGGTTATATAAAATTATACCTTACCTTTCTCTACATTGTAAATATGCATTACATACATGATGTTAAATAGGTTATACATTATTATATTTAATATTAAATATTATACGTTAATATGTTATTTCATATATATTATCAATGTACTGTATATTATATTATAATATAAAATATCATAGTAAATAATTTAATTTAATCTCCTTTTATTATACTAATTATTTGTGATATACGTTAATTAACATTTATACATTTGAAATTTATTTAAAGTTTTAAATTATATATTTTTAAATTTGTAGATTAATAATAGGTTTTTATTGCATCTTGATTAACAAATATATTAGACAAGATGCTCTTTGATAGTTCGAGTTTGGATGGTGTATATTTATTACATTAGTACACCAAAAAGCTCATTTGTTTTACAAATATTATAATATTAAATTAATTTAATTTTATAACAGTCTTTATATATTTATAAGGTAAATTTTTTCTTCTCAACTCACCGTCAGAGTATTTCTGTTTCAATATTACGTGTTAATATTAAAATTAAAAAAAAAAAAAAAAAATTAAAGAGGACGTTGAAAAATTAAACCAAAACTGTTATATAATTTATCCAGCTGTAGACCTTTTGTTATTGCAGTAATGAATTATTATTCACGAACCAGAAAAGATAACCTGCATGGTTTCACACAAACCGTGACTAGCGCCAGCTTAATTCAATGACACTAAACGGGATGATTAGGGGGGTCGCACACTGCCTTCGTATCACATCGTATGCTATCGTATGACTTCGTATGATAAAAATTTAGAACCGGTTTAAATGTGAAACGTATACGATCGCATGCGATGCTATACGAAACGAAGCTGTGTGCGCGCGTGTACCTGATCGCATAGATTCTTATTTTTTTTTTTATCATACGCTACGAAATCATATGATTCTGTGTGAGATAGCCCTTAGTGAGAAGCCTGTATAACTTCCTTCGTGAATTGCTGCCATAAATAATATACAAATTTCAAAAAAAACTTAATAATATAATGTAAAATTTTCACACATGATTTCTCATGCACTATATTTTTCAAAAATAATATGAAATTTGAATTGTTGCTGTTACAGGCATGCACTTGAAATTAAAAGAAGTGTAAAATTAAAAATAATTTAAAACCTTTGGTAGTAAACGTTCAACATAATTGACGCGATTACGATTTACAAAAGAAGATATATAAATACAAAGTAATCTTTTCATCATCCGCGTTTATGTCACTGAATTTCACATGATTGTGTTTAATACAGATTCGTTAACAATGGATAAAATTTGTTATTCTTATGAGGCGTCGTCAACGGATCCGTATTAAACACCATCATATAAACAGAAAATTGTTAGTGAGAAACCCGTGTTTATTTTCTTTCATGAATTCAACCAATATAATTATATAATATTAAATTAAAAGCTATTTCCAGATTTCCAGATTTGTTTTAATGAATCGCAGTGTTAGTTTATCTTTTAAATATATATATAAATTATTAATGCAATAAAAAAAGGTTTATAATGCAGATTATCTATTGTGGCAATGTTTGTTCGTATTCATTCGTTAAGTCAATATAATGCAGTTTTATTACAGTTGCCAAAGGGCAATGCAAGTCTAGCATTTAGATAACACCTCTCTGTTAACGTATGACAAGTGATAAGAGTATTCACGTCCAATATTTTAGCAGAATCAGTTTACAGTTGTGGTGCAACGTAATGATTAGAAAATACATGAATATAACGTATTTCCATTTAATTAGAATTATTAGAACATTAAGGCATTTGCATCGTACAATCTTCGCTTTGGAAATATTCCCTCGTCAATAGATTGCAATAGTATCAATCAGTGGCGTAGCCAGGATTTGCCCAAGGGGGGGTTCTTCAGGACAAAGATTGAGAAGAGCCCACTGGGGGGTTTGGGGGGCGAAGCCCCCCAATAGCCCGCCGCAGGCGCGATTTTTTTTAAGGACACGCCCCTTTTTTAGGTTAAAATAATGGAAAAATACTATTATATTAGAGGGTAAAATATATGGCCTGATGCAATTTTTTTAACATTTTATATTTTTTTTTCACCCCATTTTTCAATTTCTTTTGAATACGTGCGTATAATAAATAAAGCTTTGAGTAAATCATTTTAATTAAATCAAGTAATTCATGTAACCACTTTATATTATTTTTATAGAATCAGTGTACGTGTCATTTAATTGAATTTGATTTTTAAAATTTATTTAATAATCCAAGTTCACATCATTAAGATATTGTGAAAAATAAATAAATAATAAAGGGAATTGCTTCTCTTATTTTTGTTAACTTTTGTCTGCACCGGGCGCGTGGAGCAACCAATTAAATGAAAGTGCGGCACACGCGCGTTTTAATTTATACAATAGTAGTTATATATGCACATGCAGTTTGAAAGGGAAATAAAACATTTATTTATGAGTCGCACTTTTTCCTGTTAAAATTAGAAACTAACTTATAATTTGTTTATTTTAAAGAAAAGACTACTTGATACCCCTAAATTTCAATTTTTTATTTGACTTTTTTTTTTCCAAATTTCTATAATTTTTCCTTTTTTCTTCTTATATCCAGTCACTACTCGATCTCCATGGGGGGGGTTTCAACCCCGAAACCCCCCCCCCCCCCCCCGTGGCTACGCCACTGGTATCAATGTGTTGATGCTGTTGTTATCTTTTGAAGGAGGAAATTTTCCAGACCAATGAGTGTACAAAAGGGGTTAAATTTTTTATTGAGAAACCTATTTAACATAATATGAACATTGGCAAAATAAATGCATATAAATATATTCAATTTTTTAAGATAAAGAGGGGAAAAAATACGAAACATTAATAAAATTAACTATACATAATAGTATATGATTGTTTTTGTTCATATTTGATAGAGCTCTCAACAATTAAATTATTTTAACTTTTCTAAGGTGTATGAAAGAATTTTTTTTTTTTTTACAGGAAGTTTTTATTACTGGAGATACACTCATCGCATATTCATGTCCTACAACAAGGTTCAGTAATCTCGGTGATTATAAAAATTTTAATAAAAATAGAATGTAATTAATGATCGATAACTCCCATTCCACTTTACCTTCTTCACGTATAAAATATAATCAAAAGTTCTGTTCTAGAAATCACTCTTTTAAAAGTTTCAAGTAGCAAAAGTTGTTAAAAATATGGAAAATAAAACATACATCATAAAAGTATTTTGAGACTTAATATAAATGAAAATTATCTAATCAAGTATAATATTAAATTAAAAAATAAATGTTATATTCCCTGATATTTATAATTTAATGCACTATATATAATATTTTTTAACTGAAGCTTTTGTCAGGAAATTGAACTATTCTGAGTGTTTTTATCTCTGAAAAAAACCCTTTGCAAAGTAAATTGTTACAATTAAATTTTTATTGTTAGGTGAGATCGAACCAATTTTATAACTATAAAAATTTGAATACTTTCTATTTTATACTATTTCCTATCCTATATTATATAATCCTATATTACAAAGTCAATAAAATAAATGCATTTGCACATAAATTTGATTTATTCTATAATAAATATGCATAGTGTGAAAAAATATAACTTACGTCTAAACGAAATAGATTCAGTTAAAATGTATTATGGACTCAAAGAGAAATTGATTAAATAATACCGCACATATAGCAGTTATATTTAAGTAGTAATTTCAATTTAAATTAATACATTTCAATCAATACGGGTGATCGCGAGCTCTGAAAAGGTTTGCTCATCACTGGATTTTGTAACTTTTTAAGGTAGTTTTTGTAATATTGGAACCACTGTACTATAATATTATATGGAACATATTAATTTTGGAACGCATTTATTTTAAACTGATACTTGCATCCTTTATACATAATACAGCGATGAGAATATACTTTTTTTCTCGTGTTTCGACATTACTTTCTTCATCTTTAATTGTTTGGATTTGTTATTTCATTGAACAAAAATCTAATTTCACATTTATATTAAACACTTAATTTACAGATGCGATAACGTTTTTTTTTTATCGTTTGATTAAATTGGAACTATATATTATGTTATATAATAAATATTTATTACTGCATCGTATCTCCCGAGCGAGCGTTTTTAAGTTTCTAACAGAAATTCCTCTTTTCTAACGACAAAAACGAGGTATCAAGAAATGAAAACAAGTGTATTCTGGATTGAAAAAAGAAATAGCTCTATTGGTTAATATTATTAAGCTATATTAAATTTTATTAACATAGCTTTATTATAATATAATTATTATTGCCAAGAAGCATAATTATCATATTTATAATTAAAATTTTCCATCCTAAAATTAAAGCAATTTAAATTATAAATGGAAATTTTTTACCACAATTTCAAATTCTGGTATATATAATTCTTCCTTGCAATTAAATTGGGTTGTGATGTGTTTTCATACTTTCAATTTCTCAGACCCTCTGGCTTAATATACACTTTTAAAAGAAAAAATATATTTTCTAGAAATTTAATGACAATTTTTTCATATCAATTTGAAAATGGTTTGAAAATTATAAAATGTTAAGTAAAATTACATTATTGAAGACTCAAATTCAGCCGTCTTAAATTTAAGCACCTAATCGCAAACTCTCCCCTGCTAGATTGTAACTAATTGATTTACCAGCAAATTGCAGTAATGTGTTTCATGCTCTGATGGTCTTCACTTCTCAATTTTTGTCATTTTCCACTCAACTTAATATGCTCATTAAGTGAATTTTATTCAATTAGTACGTTACAATCTAAGTCATAAATAATGCACCACCAAGTATACTGCGATTGTAAAGTTTTTGATCTGCAAACTCAAATCTATTAATGCTGAACGAAAGGTTACGTCACGCTTAAACAATATCATATAAACTTATAGCTTTTGTTCGTATACTTTCTTTCACTCCCGTAAAATTCTTAAGTAAATACCGTTTATTTGTCTGCATATAAGAGGTACTCAGTCTTACAATATTTCCTCGGATTAGACTCTCTTAAAACTGTAATTATCACATGTATTTTATTACAATAACATAGATTTTTCTAATGGTAAATACATCAAATTTTTACAGCAAGTGATATCAAAATCAGTTTACTCATAATTTTTAGCGAGTTTTTTTTTCTTTCCTTTTTTTTCTTGAATTAAGAAAAGAAGGTTGCAAAATACTTATTCCCAAAATACCAACCAATCAATCAATCGACACATTTCTACTGCCCTAGGTCAACACACATATGGTTATATCAGTGGCCGGTAATAACACGGATTGATGTAAAGTAGAGTAACATAGGTCAGGCTTCATGTTTAGCAAATTTATTGGCATACTGGAAAGGTGACCTAGGGTTTCCTACTGCCAGGTGAATGGAACAGTACTGGTTACAAAAACACAGCAGTCTTTTTACCTATCTTTCAAATGTAGTGTGAATGGGCATTTTGCATTTTCCCAACTGTTATCCGTTTTAGTTCTATAGAACTTATACTATAGTAAAAGTGGGTGGTTTTGGAAAATAAATAATTAAACACAATTAATTCTTATTATGGGAATACAAGACTGTGTATTTAAAATAAAATGCATTATTCTGAAATTTTGCGTATCTCTTGAAATGTAAATACCTATATAGAAATATCAATGATCCAGTTGATTGTAGATCAAATATTGCAATTCACAAAGGAAGTTATCCAGCGGTTAGTGCCATTGATTTAGGCTGACACTAAACGTGGTTAGTAAGAAACTTGGATAACTTCTTTCGTGAATCGCGCCCATTGTATTATATTTCTTATCTTAAGTAATGAAAATTTTAAGCAAAACTTGAATGCAATTTCATTGCAAACAATGATCGGCTTATTATCAAAATATGATATTTTTATATAGTAGGCAAAATAATAAGGTATCTTTGTTAGGTATTAGAATATTTTACCATGAATGCCAGCAGTTTTAAAAATATTTGCAATAATGCTTAATTCCCATATAAGTTATTAAAAAATCTAGCTCTTATCTTTTTGCAAGTGTTTTTGCTATTAACAAGGTTTTAATTTCCATGGTTTCTGCAGTACTGTAACAGAGGAATGAATTATTTTTCCTATAATAAGAGTATAGTTACAGTCTTAAGTGTATCATATAGGAAACTATCTCCTAATAAACACGAATAGTTCACTTTAACAAAGAACATTTTATGAACAGAGAAGCTCACAATTTCGTGACAAAATACTGTAACGACATTGTTTTGTACATGAAATTTACTACGCTTACTGAAAATGAATGTTCTTGGTCAGAGTGCAGGAGCAACTACCGTTTTGTTTCGTTTTTTAATAAAAAAAAAAACTGCATATACGGAGATAGTATGGAGCAGAATTTAGTGGTTCAGGTCCTGATGAGAACTGTCCAGCTGCTTCCCTGCGAGATCTGGGACACCGGCACCATCATCACGAGCACCATGAGCACCAATGATGAGCACCAGTCTACCTGCATAGTGGCGTGGAGATCGACACCAAAGTTGGAGCTTTGGTACCACAACAACAACTCTTCTAAATTCTAGTCACAATTTTACTTCCAGATAGGTATCATATAATAGTTATGAACTAATTAAAAGTTTTAAAAGAAAGAGTTAAGCAAATAAATCACAGACCATATTAGCAATTTAAAGGAATTGATTAACCAACCAATAATAGCATTGAAAAAAAAAAATTGTGTTCCCAACCCTTTCAAAAATGAATTCTACCAAGACTCTTATAATTTTAATAAGGTTGTTTTTTTATGCATATGATTTTAGTCTCAAAAGGTTGAACAGGCAGAATGGCAGAGCACTCATTTACTCTAACGCAATGTTCCGTTTTTTTTTTTTTTTTTTTTTTTTTTTCCCAGGCCTGAGGTAGTTCAAATACCACCACTACAGAATTGTCTTACCTTACCCCAAAATTACGCAAGGAATTAACATGTAATTGATTTTGCGTAACTCTGTACAATTTTACGCAAATCATTAGTGTGGGTATTTTAACACCTCCTTTATAGCTACAACTGCACAGTTCGTTCTGTAAATAACTATTTTTTGTAATACAAATTCATTTATTCGTCCAATCCCAAATATATTTCTGCGTATATATTAATAACATTCAGACATATTCAAGTACTATGCACACTCGTCGCCTTGGAAAATTACCACTTGCAGCCCACTGAGCAGCCTTGTTAATCACCATGCCCTGTGTTATTCTTACGGGTTATAGTGATTAACAAGGCTGCAAGGGGAAATTTTCCGAGGCGATGACTGTACATAGGAAATAAATTTTATTAAAAGCCACTGCAAAAAAGCTTTAACAAAATAATAACAATTATGTTAAATGTTCATAACATCTATTTTAAAGACTATTATTTGCAATAATAATAATAATACTTTTATATGCAACTCCCGCTGTACACAATAAACAATAAACTATAAAAGTACGAGCTGTGTAATTAGGACAAACAAGACTTCTAAACCCCTACAGGAGAGCAGTCTGGACTATTTGTGATACCAGGTAGCTTAATTGAGATTAAGTTAGCCAGTAAATTTCAATTTGTTTTTCCACGTAGTGCGTGATGCACCGCCATGAACACCACTTCTGAAGTACATACAAGGGGACCTTAAGTCAAGCTCCTTGACTAATAGCAGCTACTTGAGTTAAAAATTTGTTATGTGGTCTCATAATAATGTTACATTAATTAAATCTTTTAATCGAATTTTTTACCATAGAATTTGCATTAAAAATTAATATTATGCAGTATGATTTTTAAGAAAATAATTCTTTATTTTTAATTCATGAATTATTGTAAATTTAATAAAAACTCCAATTAAATTTTAAAATAATTTTGAAGCAATTCATAATATTTTTCAGATCTTTAAAATTCAATTTTATGAAAATTAAAAATAAATAAATAAATAAAAATAAATAAATTGTTACAAATTAATATTTTTTTGTTTACATATTTATTCCATTATTGGAAAATTGCAGAAATATTGTAATTATTAATATTGTTTAAAGTTTTTAAAATGTAGTTTAAAGAAAGAAGCTATGTATAAAATATACCTTATATACTATATATTATAGGGCTGTATATCACGTGTTGAAAAATACAATGTCAGGATAAAATAAATAGTATACATTTTTATTATAGTACATGTAATAGGCACTCTCAGCACATCTAGGGTATAAACTATCTGAGGTTTAAGGTAGATTTAAAGAAAGAGCCAAAAGCGACAGACGAAATCCTCGAGAGTCTCAATTTGGCCACATCAAGTTGTGCGTGTTTCCTTCAGATATAGAGACCTAAATATGTCACATTGTCACACTGCGCTTCTACTTTTATGTTGCAAAATTCAAAATTGATTTAGAATGCAATGTGAAAGACTCTCAACAACATTATTTTTTTATTATTTCATTATTTCACCCGAGACATAAATATACAATATATAATATAATAAAAACAAATAAACAAAATGTTATAGGGTGGGGATCATATACAATTTAATTTTATTTATAATAATAAAAAATTATTTATGATTATTGTCTAAGAATGAGATTGTCCTAAACAAATACTACTATTATTATTGTAAGCACCACAAGGTTTTGTGTTTTCTTGCAAATATGCCTTATTTTTTAAACAAAAACTCGTGGTGCTTATACTCCACTCTCATTCTGAAGCGATGTTGTATCATAAAAATAAAAAATACGCGTAGTTATAGGTTTCAAATTTAAGATGATTAAATATCTAAATTATTTAATAACATTATTTTACATGATTTAAACAAAAAATAATAATAATACAAAAATAATTTATATTTGAATAGTTAGATTACTTAAGTGTAGCTACCTGCATTTTGAGTCAAAACCTTTATAATCCTTCCGCTTATAATGTCGTCCGCTACGGTCGTCTGCTAGCTTACAATGTTATGACATTGTTGTATAATAATTTCAAGGCCCAATATAGGCTGGTTAAGATATAGCGGACAATTTTTGTGAGTTATTTACAGATGCTTCACGAGTTCAAATTTAAAGACGGATTCAGATGGCGACAACGGCGATGCGACGCGATTTTGTCACACAAGCTGTGAAATCCTATGCGGCGAGCGAATTCGCCAGGTTGCGGCAGCGAAATCGCGTTAATTGCGATGCTATTTTTTTTTAATCGCCAAATATGGCTGCCAATAGATGTCACAGCAAGTGCGCATAATTCGCGTCGCGTCGCATGATATTAAAAATCGCCATGTGAATCTGCCTTAAGGTGGATTCAGATGGCGATTTTTACCATGCGACGCGACGCGAATAATGCGCACTTGCTGTAACATCAATTGGCGGCCATATTGGGCGATTAAAAGAAAAAGAGCATCGTAATTAACGCGATTACCGGCAAATTCGCCGCCGCATAGAATTTCACAGCTTTTACGTTAAAATCGCGTCGCATCGCCGTTGTCGCCATCTGAATCCGCCTTTAAAGTGGATTTACATCGCGACGCGAATATGCGCACTTGCATTAACTTATTATTAACCTTAATTAATTCACTTGATACGGCATATGCATCAAAACTGCACATTGAGGTCATCGCTCATGTAAGTCCACCTCCAATCATGAAAATAACTCGTAAAAAATTGCATTGCCGACCAGCCTCAATCTATGGGAATTTGAACTTACATATTAGGTTGCAGTGGCACAACAGTATGTAATCGAGCAATGGGACTTCTCATCATCCTATTCAAACTTATGTAAAAAAAAAAAAAAAAAGCAAATTCGTTTTTTCTCTGAGAAAAGGATTTTTTAGGGAAAATTTCTTCATGGAGCTTCTGTCCAAACTGAAAAATACAACGGATAATGCAAGATTAGATGTTTTACATTATTTATAATCGAGAAAAGTTAAAAAAAAACACTTTGCTTCATTTTCAAGTGCAAGCTAGATTGACCTTAGCGACACAAATGAGCATCGCGAGGGGCACTGACCTGAAGTCTCTCTCCTATATCCCAAAATATTCAATATTCATCCATATTAACAACGTAACAACGCCTCTAAGCAAAGTAAGGGTTTTAACTTTAGTGTTGTCTCAAGGTATACAAGAAAAAATAAGACGTTTTAAATTAATTTGGTGGTTATGGAAAAAGGTTAAATGCCAATATAAAAATAAAATATGGCAAACACAGAAAGGTCAGACGAAGACGTTCCTTAAAAATTAATGTAACCTATATTAGATTCTTTTGTGTGTGACTATAAAATTTATAAAATATTGAACAAGATTTAACTAAAAATATTGCAAGTCTTCAAAAATCAAAGAAAGAGGTAAGTAATTATTAAATGCAATTAAAAATGTAATTTATATTAATAAGAAAATAAATATTTATTAAGTAGTTGATATTTAGAAAGTTTTAATAAAGTGGTTGCTATTAAAATGCATTTGTTAAGCCTACAATTATTGCACACAAGGGATTTTAATTCTAAAAGTTTGTCGTAATGTTAAGTGGATTGTCAGAATTCCCTCGTAAAATGTTTGGGTACATTAATGTAAATAAAATAAGAAAACTATAGTTAAAAATAATAATATGAAGTGAGCTAATTATAATTTTTGTTTTTGTTATTATCATACTTTTATTATAATATTATTCATAAAAATACGAATTCTGAATAAGATTTGCTTGTTGATAAGACTTTTATAAGGTTAGATCAATACAAAATTTATTTTGCTTGTAAGGAAATTGAGTTTAAATTTTACACGATTGAATTTTAGTATAATGTAAATAAATATCAATGCTTGAAATTTAATTTGTTGATTCCATGCAATACAATTATACTCAACTCAAATTAATCGATTAGGGTACATGCAAGCATGTATATATTGTACAGAATGCTTGCATCAGCAATTAATGCTAATAGCAGTCCACTTTGCAGAAATTATCAGTAATGTTAATTGATTATCACTCAGGCAGTATAGCGTAAACACAATTATACTATTATAATCATAACATGTATCCAGTCTCATTTCAGGCTTAGCAATGTTTGTGGCCTTCATCGGTGTTAAAGATAAAAAAATTAATAATAATCTTAATTTACATGCCTAGTCTTAAATTTTTATAATTTTTCAGCACTCTAAAAATGTTCACTGATTTTTAATTTGTGTTTCATTCAACACACGATGACCTCCAAGATGGCCGCCGTGAACTTAAGTCATCGGTGTTAAAGATAAAAAAACTAATAATAATCTTAATTTACATGCCTAGTCTTAAATTTTTATAATATTTCAGCACTCTAAAAATGTTCACTGATTTTTAATTTGTGTTTCATTCAACACACGATGACCTCCAAGATGGCCGCCGTGAACTTAAAGTTGACGTCACACATGATCAGAAACTTAGCGCCTTCTAATGACTTATTTTTCTGGATTCTATGGACTCATGGTGACCATGGTGCATGTTTAAAAAAAAATAAATAAATAAAAAATAAATAAATAAAAAAATAAAAAAAAATAAATCTTTTAATTTAATTACTCTTATTTGCACGGAAAATTTATTAACTATAATAATATTAGAGCCTAGTAAGGGTCCGGTATTTGCTACGAGTATTCAAGAACATGAAACATGAAGTCAAGATGGAAAGATTAAATAAATAGTCATTTACTTTTCTTAGTAGACTGCAAAAAACATAATATTACACTAACCTTCTATTCCTTAAACTTAAAACTAGCTTTGAAAGTATAAGAAGCAAAGATATTTTATAGATAGTACAGGAGGATTACATCGAACACCGGCAAAGGTAAAAGTCCGAAAAAGCTAATTTTAATAATTCAACATGAATAACTTAATATTTAGAAAGTCAAGAAAGTAATATAAAATGTGCACGTACCTCCGCTTCATGACAAGGTTTCAGGTAAGCTCCAGGTGGTAGAAAAGGGTATAACTCCAGAGATATTACGTAGAACTGAAACAGGCACAAGCTATCAGAAGATTTAACATCGTTTAGGGTATGTTTAATAGGATTATTGGGTGCGATTCACGAAGAAGTTAGCCAGGTTTCTAACCACGTTTAGCTTAACCACGTTTACCAGTACCTGTTTCACGTGTTAAACCACCTAGTTAAACGTGGTTAAGCTAAACGTGGTTAGAAACCTGGCTAACTGCTTCGTGAATCGCGCCCATTATTCCTATATTTGTTGTTTATTGTTACGTAAGATTTGGGAGGGGAGGTACAACGGAGGGTTCCTACCGGCGAAGGGGAAGGTGGTGGTCCAAATGCTGTTGGAAACAGGAAAAACTTAAAAATAAGAAACTTTTTTTTTTTAGTTTTTTATTGAGTATGACTTTTTCTATGATAGCTATATCATGCTGTATAGGTGTATTGTTACAATTTTTTTAACCCCAATTTATTTTTTATGAATATTTATAAGTACTAATTGAGGAATTGTGCTCTACTGTATACTATTATTTTTAAATTTTCAACTTCAACTTATTTTCTCGTATTAGTATTGATCATGACATAAGTGAGTATCTATTGAGGGAATCCACTACACTAGCCTAGCCGTCACATTCACTTACTTAGGTTAGGGTCGGAGATGTTGAGATCGGAAGTATTCGGCTCGTGTTGGGCCAGTTAGATCCTTCGTTACAAACAGTCAACCAATGACAGAGGACATTACAAACACGGTGAAAACATAATTAAATGTGACGTGCAACTGTGTAAAAAATTTGGATATATTTTAGTCTAGAAATTTTTATTCCTAAAAGTTTATGCCGAATTAATATTGCAGCGCCACGAGATTGTTGAGTTGCCTACTTACAGGATACAGCTCAGCTATTTACCTCCCCTCCCTTCCCCTACTATTGTCATACCGTATGCTTAAAAGTTTTAAGCATAAAACCATTGAAAAAAAAAAATAATAATAATAATAATAATAAATATAAAAAAAAAATAGGAAAATTGACTTCGTTGCCAGGTATAATTATTTGAGGACACGAATATGTAGTTTGTGTATTCTTTATAAACTAGCATATGATATGGAAACGATATAAATGTAATAATTGCTCTCTATAACTTATAAATAATTTTTTTCTACATTTTCTCCCCTTACACACTGCTGGATGCAACACAACACTACGGCGCGGCAAGCTCCTGTAAAGTGTGCAATATCACGTGAGCCTGGCCTACACTAAATTTGAAAAATGTTTAGACTAAAATCTACGAAATTTCAAAGCTTCACTCTCTGCATGAATGCTGTGGTAATATTCTTTCTTCAACGAGTATTTTCTGGATGGGTGAAGAAAATTCATAGCCTTTTGTTACTTGTTAGTATGAAAACGATATCAAATATTATATAGCGCTGAATTCTATTTTATATTGTATTTTCCTAATACAGATATAATATATATATATATACAGAGTGAGTCACAATTCGTGTGTCATTTCTATCCTCTAATTTGGAATTGCAAAAGTGCTTGTAGAAACTTCAAATTTCGTACAGTGGTAGCTGAGGGTTGTTTGTTTTATGTTCTGGTGGTGAAAATTTTTTCCCACCCTTATTTCATCCCTTCTGGGGGGTGGGTTCCCGTTTTTTACAAAACCCTTATGGGCTTACAATGTTAATGAAAAAGAGATTAAAAAATTTTCGAATTTCAGTCTGAAAATTTCAAACTAGGGGTTTTCGAATATGAGAAAAACAGTGGTGACATTAATTTTTTACTGCCGTTGACCCTTGACCCTTCGCAGGGTCAGAATTTGTCTCTCACAGACCCTTTTTTTTTTAATTTTCACATTATCTTCAAGTTGGAAAGCTTTTAAGCGTTTTCAAGCATGGTAAAACCAATGAAAGACCTATCAGAGTGTTAAAATTGGTCCCTGGACCTTGCAGGGGTCACTGGTGACCCCTGGCATGACCCCTGGCATGACCTTTTTTCCAAAAGTTTCAATTACGTTGAAATTGATGAGTTTTAAAGGGTTTTCGAGGACGATAAAGCTGATGGGAGTTCTTGCAAAGTGGTAAAATTGATCCCTGACCTTGCAGGGGTCACTTGCAGGGGTCACTGGTGACCCCTGACATGACTTTTTTTCCAAAAATTTCAATTACGATGAAATTGATGAGTTTTAAAGGGTTTTCGAGGACGATAAAACTGATGGAATTTCTTGCAAAGTGATAAAATTGATCCCTGACCTTGCAGGGGTCACTGGTGACCCCTGGCATGACCTTTTTTTCCAAAATTTTCAATTGCGTTGAAATTGATGAGTTTTAAAGGGTTGTCGAGGACAATAAAACTGACGGAAGGTCTTGCAAAGTGATGAAATTGATCCTTGACCTTGCAGGGGTCACCCGGTGACCCCTGGCATGACCTTTTTTTCCAAAATTTTCAAGAACTTTGAAATTGATGAGTTTTAAAGGGTTGTCGAGGACAATAAAACTGACGGAAGGTCTTGCAAAGTGATGAAATTGATCTTTGATCTTGCAGGGGTCACTGGGGACCCCTGGCATATGACCTTTTTTCCAAAATTTTTAATTACAATGAAATTGATGAGTTTTAAAGGGTTTGAAGGACAATAAAACTGATGGAAGGTCTAGCAAAGTGATGAAATTGTTCCCTGACCTTGAAAGGGTCACTATTAGTGACTATTAGTGACCCCTGGCATGACCTTTTTTCCAAAATTTTCAATTGCGATGAAATTGATGAGTTTTAAAGGATTTTCAAGGACGATAAAACTCATGGAAGGTCTTGCAAAGTGATAAAATTGATCCCTGACCTAGCAGGGGTCACTAGTGACCATTTTCCTATCTTATTTTGAATTTCTCGGATTGCCTCCATATTAATTTGCAAATAAGCTAGGGTTTTCAAGGATTTTAAAAATAATGGAAGTCCTCATAAAGTGATAAAATTTATCGCTGACCTTGAAGAGTCCCTGGTCTTTTTTTTTTCTATTTTATTATTATTTTTTTAAATTCTCAGCTTATCTCCATAATAATTTGCAAATAATGGTTTTAGAGGATCATAAAAATATTGGAGGGAATCAAAAAGTTATCAAATCTCTCTCTTATCTCACAGGGAAATTGGTGACCCCTTGCCGGTTTGAATTTGTCGATTTCTTTCAAATTATTCTTTACGTTCTGTTCGCAGTGCTCATAATCGTCACGCACATTAGCAAGCAAACAGGAAAATTATTCATTTTTACATTAAAAATTCAATAAAATTATAACAATAAAAACGCTTACCAATACTCTGGAAACAAAATAACAGCAAAATAAATTCAATACAGAGAAAACCAACTGGCATTTTTTTTATTATTATTCACAGCATATGTTAGTTTGTACTGATTTTTTTTTTTACGTTTTTCTCAATGAAAAAATAACATTTTTAATTATCATCAACTCTAATTTTTAATTCAACTTGTCAAGTACGTGCTTACATTATTCCTATAATTTCAATCTTGCTAGCAGTCTTTTAAAGCCATCCTGATTTCAAGAAATATTAAAAAAAAAAGTTCAAATTAAGAGATACCATGCAGTGCCTTTGTAGGGTAAAAAATAGCTTTAGCATTTTAACACTTTAAACTGACTTCCAATATTTTTATCGATCATCTTCGAAAACCCTTAATACTAGCAAATTACTATGGAAGCAATCCAAGAATTCAAAGTAAGATAGGAAAACGGTCACTAGTGACCCCTGCAAGGTCAAGGATTAATTTTATCACACTGCAAGACCTCCCAAGAGTTTTCTCGTCCTCGAAAACCCATAAAAATTCATCAATTTGAAGGTAATTAAAAAGATTGGGATAAAGGTCATGTTAGGGGTCACCAGTGACCCGTGCAAGATCAAAGATCAATTTCATCACTTTGCAAGAACTACCATCAGTTTTATCGTCCTCGAAACCCTTTAAAATTCATCAATTACAACGCAATTGAAAATTTTGGAAAAAAGGTCATGCCAGGGGTCACCAGTGACCCCTGCAAGGTCAGGGATCAATTTTATCACTTTGCAAGAAATTCCATCAGTTTTATCGTCCTTGAAAACCCTTTAAAACTCATCAATTTTATCGTAATTGAAATTTTTGGAAAAAAGGTCATGCCAGGGGTCACCAGTGACCCCTGCAAGTGACCCCTGCAAGGTCAGGGATCAATTTTACCACTTTGCAATAACTTCCATCAGCTTTATCGTCCTCGAAAACCCTTTAAAACTCATCAATTTCAACGTAATTGAAACTTTTGGAAAAAAGGTCATGCCAGGGGTCATGCCAGGGGTCACCAGTGACCCCTGCAAGGTTCAGGGACCAATTTTAACACTCTGATAGGTCTTTCATTGGTTTTACCATGCTTGAAAACGCTTAAAAGCTTTCCAACTTGAAGATAATGTGAAAATTAAAAAAAAAAGGTCTGTGAGAGACAAATTCTGACCCTGCGAAGGGTCAAGGGTCAACGGCAGTAAAAAATTAATGTCACCACTGTTTTTCTCATATTCGAAAACCCCTAGGTTGAAATTTTCAGACTGAAATTCGAAAATTTTTTAATCTCTTTTTCATTAACATTGTAAGCCCATAAGGGTTTTGTAAAAAACGGGAACCCACCCCCCAGAAGGGATGAAATAAGGGTGGGAAAAAATTTTCACCACCAGAACATAAAACAAACAACCCTCAGCTACCACTGTACGAAATTTGAAGTTTCTACAAGCACTTTTGCAATTCCAAATTAGAGGATAGAAATGACACACGAATTGTGACTCACTCTGTATATATATATATATATATATATATATATATATATATATATATATATATATATATATATATATATATATATTATATATAACTTATATTATATATATTATATATGAATGATGTAATTTCAACTTTTTTAATTTTTTTTTTCTCTTTTTCGTACTTTATATCTTCATCTGATAGATTTTTTATTCTGAATAATACGAAATGGAAAAACTTTTTCAAGGCAATTGATTGTGATGACAATATAGTTCTTATATTACCGAACTTTTCTCAAACTTAAATTTTAGTTGTTTTTTTTTCTTTACTGCAAATTATCATTTTTTTTTTATATTATTGTCATTCTTCATGTTTACAAGTGTTATATAATATGCACGTTAATATAAGGATACTTTTATGCATGCATGTACAGTCCATTGCAATAAAATTTTCCAATCCGGCTTTACTTAAACACGGCAGAATCAGACATTTTTATGCAATGGACAATATACTGTATGAAAAAAAATTATTGCAGAAATGAATAGAGGGCACCAAAAATTGTGTTACTCTGAATTTTTTCAGATTTTTTTGAAACCCGGAACTATTTTTAAATAATTATTGAAAGTTCTGTAAGTTAAGTTGGCACCCCTGAATCCTTAATAAAAAGGGTAGGACCAAGACGCCTATTGACGCCTCCAGGGGGCGTGGCCGCACTTTTAATAATTATTTATAAATAGTTCTGGGTTTCAAAAAAATATGGAACAATTCAGAGTAGCATAATTTGGTACACTCTATTCATTTCTGCAATAAAAAAGTTTCATACGCAATGTTGTCATTGAAGTATTGAAGTGTACAATTCAAGAAAGCTTTCGTTATATACTATATATACCACTGCCTGATTTATGGTCGTTGTAAATCCAGTACGGCAATGATTACGTTACGGGGTTAATTATTTGAAATTTCGGAGGAGGTGAGAAAAAATATTGGTAAACCCATTATCGAAGAATTTATGTTCGCCATTCCTTCACAGTGAGCGTGACATACCCAAGAAATGGTGCAGGTGTAACCTAAGCTTTTTCTGGAGCTGTACAACTGAAGCTAGTCGGAGTGTCACCCTGCCTGATTGTTGCTGCAATTCCAAAGATGCAGATTTGCAAAACTTGAGGTAAGAAGTGCAGTTGGGCCAGTCATCCCAAAAGAGTTCATCACACACGTAAATGGCTCCATGGATTTCGTGATAACTGCTTCAAAGAGAGCTGGTCAGTAAATGTAGTAATGCCACCTTTTAAGACGTTAGCAAATAATTAAAATAATAAAGTTAATAGTTTTTGATTAAAATATCAAGTGCAATTAAATATCAAGTGGGATATTTTTATCAGGGGTCAGAACGCTTCAAAAAATATACAAAATGTTACCTATATAAGAATATAGATTTTACTATGATATAAACATATTTTTATTCAGCAATTAACATGACTCTGATTCTAACTGTGAACTTTTGCTAGTAATTAAAAGAACTTTGACTTGAGAAAACTGTAAAATATTTTATTTATTTATAAAAATATAAAAAAAAATGAAGTCTGTGTATTAACAAGTGTCCATAGTACTTGTACTACTTGTATACTACAACTTTAGTCTCAGTAATCCACTAACTTGCTTCACAGATTCACATTTGTCAAACTTCTAAACTACCTGGTAATGTATAACAATTATAAATTATGTTATTCATAAATTACTAAAAAATGAAATAATATTATTGTTTCCACGTTTTCTAATTTTACTCTCCATTCTTTCATTTATAGGAGGTTGTGTACAATGAGTTCCAAATTACCTCTCATAGAATGTTAATTAACAAATATGGAGGTGCGATTTTAAATAAACTGAAAAATTATCAATCGTAGCAATCATGCAGCAGGTTTCTTTTGCGTACAAGTGGAGAGGGGGACATGGGTGGCCTTGCACCACCCTTTGATGTAATATCTAGTACAGTAAATGTTTACATCAATGGATTTATACATGTCAACATTTTAATTTCGTTATGCATTTTGTATTTTCTCAAAATGTCTCTCTTCTCTCTCACTTACTCTCTTCTCTCTTTCTTAATTTCTCTCTCTAGACCATCTACTTGCTGCTTGCTTACAGGCCCAGTGAGGCATGAAATGAGACTATTACTGTAAAAACTTCAAATAAAAAACTGTACATAAAATAACTAATCGTTATGTTAATATTGCTAAAATTTTCTACTGTGTCGTCCTCATAGATTTATTTCATTGTTGCAAGTGGGAAGTTTCCCTAGTGCAAAATTGAAGTCGATTCTTTCCTGTAAATACCCTGTAGCCAACCAGTAGCTCTAAACCAGTAGGTAACCAGTAGCTTACCCTGTAGAACCCTGTACATACCCTGTGGATGTTACATTTTTACAGGGTACCTACAGGGTTCGATCTCAAGTTCTACTGGTAAGACAACCTGTAAGTTCCGGTAGCAATCAGTATCTAGCCCGTAGGTACCCAGTAGGCAGTCAGTAAGAACCTGTAGGCAGTCAGTAAGAACCTGTAGGCAGTCAGTAAAAACCTGTAGGCAGTCAGTAATAACCTGTAGCTACTCCGTAAATCCACCTTGTCGTAACCTGTAGGTTCCGGTAGCAGTCTGTACCTAGCTTGTAGCTTCCTGTAGGTACCCTGTAGGTAGTCAGTGGGAACCAGTAGCTACCCTGTAAACTTACCCTGTATACACCCTGTAAGTATCAGTAGCATTATAGAGAAAAGTAATGCAAAAATATAAATGAGGTAGTATTAACATCCTGTCTTTGTGTAGAAGTCCCTACCATATAACCTGCCTAGCCCTAGCCTATCCTACCTGCCTTAACTAACGAGTAACGCGCGCGTACAAGAACTACCTATGAATTGCCTATATAAGCTTCACCGTCCTCGTGACAGGCGTACTCGAGTTTCTCAGATTTTCAATCAAAATCTAAAATCAACTATTAAATTTACTGACATGTAAAAATATTTGTTCAATTGTACGCATCAATGATAATAAAACAGATACTTTCATTTTTTTTTCATTTTTAATTTTTTAGAAATTATTATTTTCTGCACATAATTTAAAAACGGTAATACGATTTTATTTTTAAAGTCAGATTATTTCGAAATACAAGCTATTTAATTGTTATTTTTTTGTTGAAATACTTTATTTTACTTTAGACTTATTGATACGAGTCTCTAAACGGGCATGAAAGCCAAGTCCATTCATTAATTTCATGTTTAATGGTTATTCAATTAAAATTTAAATGTCAGCTTATGAGAAGTACACTCTTTTCAGGTATACAAGCACTTCTGCAGTGACTCCTATAATTGACATTTAAATTAGCTGTGTAGGTAGTGAAAGGAACCACAATATTAGAAGCAAGAGAATGAGGTTATAAATTTAATTGAAAGAAATACAGTATCATGCAAGGTTCTTCATGTATGCCTATATTTATGATGCACATAATTTATAATCATAGAAATAATATGCTAGCAATGAATATTAATTATATTATTATAGAAATATATGTAAAAAAACTTAAAAGTGGAATCTGTGGCAATCGTGTCATAATATGTATGGATTAAAAACCGTTGAAAGCTACACACAAATACTGGAAACTACTGACTAATTACAGTGTGATTTGAAACTCTATACCTGTAATGAGTCTGTAGGTTCCTGTACTCGTTACAGGTTCAAATTTAATGCAAGTTACTGATTGTTACTGGAAGATACTGGTATATTACAGGTTAGCTGTTACCTGTAGCGAGTCTGTAGGTTCCTGTAATCGCTACAGGATAACAATTTACTAAATCTACCGATGATTACTGGAAGCTACTGGTATATTACAGGATAGCTGTTACCTGTAGCGAGTCTGTAGGTTCCCGTACTCGCTACAGGATAACAATTTACTAAATCTACCGATGATTACTGGAAGCTACTGGTAAATTACAGGATAGCCGTTACCTGTAGCGGAGTCTGTAGGTTCCTGTAAGCTACGGGATCGAGCTGTACAGGGTTTTACAGAGTGTGTACTGGTTAGTAGAGACTTTTACTTATTGCTACAGGGTACTTACTAAGTTGCTACTGGATCGCAACCAGTAGCGAAAAGAGTAAAATCAGAGCCTACAGGGTCAAATTGACTTTACTGGGTGTGTACAGGGTATTTACAGGGTTTTTTGGCCTCTACCGGTTGCCTACAGGGTTTTTACAGGGTATTTACAGGAAAAAGTTTTACTAGGGTTGCTAATTTTGAACCAAATATAAGTGCCAAAATCTATTTAAAAACATTTCGTACGTTTTTTTATTCTTTTTTGAGCGCTGGAAACGACGAAGACAGACGTTAAATAATGTCCAACACTATAATATAAAGGTGTCATAAAAAAAATATTTAAACAAAATTAAATGTTTAATTTTTAATCTCCGATTTTATTGCTACCTCAAAATCAATAAATAAATACTGCCCTGCTAATTCTATTAAAACCTATAATAATTTGAACTTCGTATATTATAGTTATACTTATTTAAAACTTTTTTTAATTATAAATGTACACCCCTTCTCATACAAAATATATTTCTACTCACACCTTTTCAGCTACACGGTCGAGGTATAGAAGTGCATCAGAGTTTAGGGGAAGGAATATGTATTTTGATCCTCGTAACCTACACATGTAGGAAGCGGCAAACCTCGGGAAAATGACTCGTTTGTGACGTTGCTTCCTTTATACAAAAATGTGCAGCAGATTTATAATTATAGTAGACGAAAGAATGGCTCCAAATTTAGTGAATTTAGCAAACCTAATTAGGGTGGACGTTGTAATTAGCGCCTACACTCTGTCACTGACTGCAGAACAAAATAACAATATTCAGGTTAAATTTGTTCTGTCCAGTTTAATTGCTGTTTTTCTTCAGTTGTGAGTACAAAGTTTGTAACAAAAATGCATTATTGAACTAATTAATAATCATATATGATCAAAAAATCAAATTTTGTATTCATTTTCCTCTTGGGTAAATCTTTTTGATCATTTCTTAACATTTCAACCTGTCTGAGAATGCATTAATGTGACAAAATTTCCATAATTATATTTATAAATAAATACATTTTTAAGACTACTATAAATCTAAATTTTATTTTGAATCATCCATTTATATTTGTCATTATTTCTAGGACATTGATGACGTCAAAGGTCGATTTGGGACATCGATTCGGTATGCATTTTCAACCATAGAGATCGGTGCTGGGAGGGGAGGGGAGTTAAAAATGCTCCTTCATATTTCCTTCCCCTCCCCCTTTCCAAGAGGCCCGTGGAAGCCGATACCCGGAAGATATACCCTGCTGATGCCAATGCAAAAACAAAATTAAAGAGGAGAAAAAATACAGAATGAGTCGCAGACTAAATTAAAGGCAGATCGTCATCTGGGTCACTAAAACATCCTCCCTCATAGAAAAACTTTTGATCTCGGGTGTCGGTAATGTATGGTAGTATAATTAGTAAATTACATCTAGGACTTGTTAATTACAACTTGAAACTATAATTATTTAACATGATAAATTTGTACGGATACAAAAACAGTCGTACTATGAAGAAAAATAATAACATGTTATGCAATTAAATATTTTTTATTGTATAAATTGTTACTTACTATATAATATATATATATATATATATATATATATATATATATATATATATATATATATATTAATTTAAAGAATATCATACATAAAATAATTATACATAAAATCTTAGAGATTATTAACAATCTTTTCAAATTTAATATTTAAAAAATTATAATTCACATTTGAGATATATTGTTTATACTTGCTGTTGGCTCCTTCTCTTCTGAACTTTTTGGGGACAATTTTTTTTTATATTCATGTTAGTTTTAAGAAAACGATCAAATATTATATAAGAATTCATTAATATGTTATTTTAGTAAACAAATTTTATTTCACATTTCAATAGTTAAAAAAAAATGTTTTCTTTCAAAAGAAACAAAAAATGAAAATAAGTACCAATATAATGTTGATTATTGAGTAAAAAGTGATGGCAACAGAGAAATCAGAAGCTTAGCACAATCTTGCTTCTGCAGACACATAATTTATTATTGCTGTAAAAAATAAAAGTATTAACAAAAAATACATACATACAGATTTTTATTTATATACGAATCCCAAAAGGGGAAAATATTTCATTGATTTTTGTTGAAAGATTATACACAAACAATTTTTATTTTTTAATTGAATATTACTTAAATATTGTTAAAAAGACTTGGCAATAAGAAGATTTGAAGAGAACGATCATTTGTAGTTTTTTTTAAACGTTAAAACACGAATAAATAATTATATAAAGCTCTTCAGATATTGTATACAAATTTGAATACTGGTTTATTCATTTTATTTATAAAAGGCACGTCAACAAATAATGTTAAGCCTTACCATTAATAATCAATTTTCATTTAAATAGAGCTTTAGGCTCACGTCATGCAGGCTTATTGAACATTTGGTATCGATTAGGAAATTTATAATAAAGAACATCAAATTATATTTTTTAGTAAGATTTTTAGGTTTAAAGCCAACATATTTCATTATACGGTTGAGTTGATAAAATACGATATTTTCTTATGAAATGTGCCAACTCAAGTGTAACAAAAAGGGTAGTTTAAGAAGTTGAAGTACCTCCATATTTTCTAAAGAATACTTGAGTGGACATTCATGTTTAATAGTTTCTTGAAAATTGTACTTGAAAATGCAATAAAAAATTAAGAGGGCTTATAAAAAAATTTATAGGTCCAAAGTAATTGGACCAATAAACAAAACCGAAAGAGCAACAGAATTTAGTCCTTTTTAATCCTATCAGTGGCTTTGTCCCAATTTGTGGAGGGGGGGAGGGGAAGGGAAGGCGGAAGTACAATATATATATTATATGTTAAGTCTGTTCATGATGTCGCTAATCTTGATGAATGGTGATTATTAATATTTTCATATCGGCCTTGTCACTGGGGTAGACACCTCTGCTTTATTAACGAATCGAAGGCGCAATTAATTTGGTTGAATGGAAATGGGTAAAATGTTATATCACAATGGTTGACCATGCACTAGGATTTTTCTGTAACTGAACCCAACACTTTTAATTTGATTCTTGACACCAGTGATGTCAACTGGCGACTAAAACATCAACAATAATTGTGAAGTAAAATTTATAAAATTATTAAGATTTAAGTAGAAAAGACAGCATTTTTATGCAAAACAAAATTTGCCATTAAATAAATTTTATTTATTATGTCTGCTCTCAATAAGAGGTGACAAGCACTCACAAGCACTCGATTAGTAACTTTTTTTCCGTGTTGGTGATGAAAACTTTGCATCGATTTGTGTACTAGCTTGTTTACATAGTTAAGATTGTAATACAATGTAATGACAAAATTTATTTATCTTACTACAGTAACAATGTTTATCTTTAAAACTAAAAATGTACATAAAAAAAATGAATACAAAAGGTTTATTTTTAACTACATTTTATCTCTATAAATAAATAAGTGGATTTGTTTTCTAGTTGTTTTAAAAAATATATTTATGTATTCTCTCATGAATTTATTTAATTTTCCCTATGGATACTTTTATTATCAGAAGCTACATCAATAATTTGAAGCTTTTTAGAGGTACTATACCGCCTCAGTTAAGTTGATGATGTAAAGTAACCTTAATTAAAAACATAGTATTTTTCTTACTGACACGTGGGAATTGCCATCTGAAATTACAAGTCAAGAGACCGGAAAACACCAGCGAGCACCACTGTCCGCAGCAAATTGCTTTTCGATCCTACATTCAAATTACTCTCGTTCTCGTTAATTCCTCAGGGTAACTGAAAGCAATATGTAAAACAGAAGCAGAATCGTGCATGACCTGACCTGCCACAAAAAAACACGCACACCAATTTATATTTATGTATTTTTTTTAATCTTATCACAATAAAAACAAAACTTATATATAATTTTTTTACAATGTTTTTTTTTATGAGCTATAATATGTATTTTTATATTTTTATCTCTAATGAATATATGAATGGTGAATTCATAAAAAAAAAATAATATTATTCGATTCAGGATGTAATTTTATTTCTTCATAGTATAGAAATTGTAGTGAAAGTAACCGGAAGCTGTTATATTTCCGCGTTACTGCCGCTGGTGAATACTGATGAACAGTAGTCAGCTGACATCAACCAAAAATAAAATGACACTCAAAAAGGGAGGGACGGTGACGACTACACATCATCATTACGTCACATTTAGCAGCATATCGCACTGCTATCAAGTTAGCGCGTGAGAGAGTTTTGACACTACGGCAATGTTTTGCATTTGTGTGTGTGTATTATGTATGTGTGCGTGTGTGTGAGAGAGAGAAAAAGAAAGAGAGAGGGATATGAATAGTTTTATCAAGTAACTGCTCACTGATAAGCAAATGCATTCCAACGTCTACCTGCTGTGAATAGAACCACCAACCATATCATGACAAAATAAACATTAGGTTAACAAAACACATTATAATAATTTAATTGAAGTTAAAATAATTAAAATATTCAAAACCTGGATTATTTTGAATTTGTGTAGTAAAATCCTTTATTGCTATGACAGCATCATTATCAATTCATGTCTCTTCATATACCATTTGCCAAAAGTATTTAAATCATTATCACAGCCAATTAGAGATTTTTTAATTTGATTGATATTCTAGCTCACTGTCAGATAAAGCAGTAGCAACTTGAGATAAAGTTTGCGAATGATGCGATGGTAGACGTTGTAGTGCAACTCGCGATCTCACAGATATTACAGCTCGACACTTATAACATTTATAACAAAGTACGTGACAACGCCCCAAAAAAATGAAGTTATGGCTTTATTTAACCCCCAGCTTATTTTAGACGTGTTTTCTAGCTCATACTCTATATGCATAAATTTAATGTGTTATTCTTTCTACCCTAGATACCCATTCAAACCCACTTTACTTTTTTTTTAATTACTTTCCCGTATGTCTAACCTGTCTACTCAATTATAGTAAGAAAATACCAAGATAATATATATTTCCTTTTGTTTTTGCTCGCATGAATCTTCTACGTCTAATTTTTTTTTTAAATTTTTAGTTCAAATTTACTTGGTAAAAGTGAATGCTATGATATATAAATTTAAAGGTTGACTAAATTGACCAGCACATATTGCATTATTTTAAGGTGCATAACATCTGTCTTGATCGATTTTCCATTTTTTTTTTCCTCGCTGCAAAAATGTGTTATATTATTTTCATGTATACCTAAAGACAGCACGAAATTTCGTCTCATTCTATTTGCTGGAGCTACAATTAATTTCAAAAGACAGCATATTTGCAATTTTTAGAGAAGAAAAGCACCTAGTTGAGTCATATTCATTTAGGTTATGGTCGGAGATGATCGGAAGTATTCGGCTCGTGTTGAGCCAGCTAGATCCTTCGTTGCAAACTATCAACCAATGACAGAGGACATACCAAAAAAGACGAAAACCTAATTAAATGTGACACGCAGCACACCACACCTTATTAGGCTGCGTGACAACGCCCACAAACAAAGAAGGTAAAGTTAATGGTGTTCCGAGATGTATATAGTATAATTATAAAATGAAATTGAAATAATCATTCATCGCGATCAAAACGTATTGACTGTCGTCAAAATGAAGGAGATAAATATGTCACTCATTTTTTTAGGGTTATAACAATAACTTGCAATTTATATATTATGAAACTGATAAGAATGGCTTGTATAGAAATGGATTTACTACTGTATGTCTTCATTTTAACAATACGGTTAACACAGTTTAGAATTTAATCCTAACATCATATATAATTATAGCTCCTACTAACAATTCAATTTACGATAAAACCATAAAAATTAATGATTTGCACTTATTATATAATAATTTTATCAATCGAATAAAATTAGAATCCTATATAAAATAAATCAATAATTATATTCTAAAAGAGTTTTATTGTCTGCAACTGGTATAACTTTTTGCTAATTTACAGAATTTTTTTATTTACTGTGTAGATTTTACAAATTTACAAATATTTTAAACCATAATCTAAAAATCCTACCTCATTTTAGTTTTTTTTTTTTTTTTTTTGCATTTATAATTAATAAATTATAAAGATGAATTAATAAATGATAAATTCAAACTTCCTACTAAATTTAATTTTAAGTTTTAGGTAAAAGCGTTGACTACAGATCTCTCTATACGTAAACAAAGCAAGAAAAACGGAGTTACGCCTGGTTTATCCATTTTAATATTTGAAGTAGTTATTCTCTATTAGTAAACATTGAAAAAGTTACTATTTCATTTAAAGCTTAGATAATCAAGTTGTGATACTCCATCAGATGACGGTGTTTGAAATCATCAATGTTAACTTTTTACTTTTTCGTCATCGATATGCATACTTTAAATCCAATCATAAGCGTTCGGAAGAAAAGAATATTCTCAGTCGGGAATTGTTCATACAGAAGAAAATGAAACCAGTAAAATTTTAAATTACAGACTTATACTAACTTTAAGTGGACTTTAAATACATATATATATATATATATATATATATATATTATAATAGTAAGCTAAAAGGGAGGGAGTGTCGTCATCTCATTCCTCCCCCTACCCGTCCTCATTTCCTATTCTTCATTCCAAGCACCAACACTTGAGTATTTGTAATTTTTTATCGTGTCGTCATGCCAACGCTATTGATATCAATGAGTTTTAATCTTCAGTAGCAAACACATGTGTCACTCAAATCGGTGGCGGTGGTCTACCCCCCCATAAGTCTGCACTGTTTGTTTCAATTCATTATCAGATACCAATAAAAAAATTAACGTATAAAAAAAATCATATAAAATAAATAATTTTTTTTTTTTTTAATATAAAAATATATATATATAATTAATTTTTTTATCTATTAGTATTTGTATTTTTATACCTATAGAATTGTTCCTGAAATAGATTTGAAGTTTGAAGACACGCATAACTATAGTAGATTAATTTCATCATTTATTTTAACTAAGGGGGAAAAAAAACATGGAAAAAAAACAGCTAAAATACTTTCACTGATTAAAAACACACGCACATTTATATAGGCTGTTAACATTGAAAATTATAAATCTTCTATTGTAGTGAAGGCCAATACTATATAGGCGAGATACTGTTTTTGCAATGTGATCACAAAATATAATAATATTGATGCACTTCCATCGATATTTTATTATTTATTCAAAGATGACCTCTTTATAAAAAAATTAAATTAAATTATTTTTTTTAAAATTAATTAAAAAAATTAGACTTTATATATATCAAAATATAATTTTTACCTTTATTTTATTAGGTAAAATGATTATTTTTTTTAACGTGGAAATTTTGATTGGAAAATTTATTATATTATAAGTATTTCCACTATTTTCAGTCTGAAAAATTCAATTAAAAAAATGTCAATAAATAAAATTATCTTAATTCAATGAATTAAAAATTTAAAACATGAACGTGCCAATTAATAATTTCTTAATTTCTCTAGTAATTCTGAGTCATCAGCAAAACCTGAACGAAGCATTAAATAATTACAATGATTCCACATCACCAGTTTTAGTATGCAGCTTTATTTTAAATGCATTTAATTTTGCTCTTTTCTTTATTTATGTATGGTTGTGGCTGCAAAGATATTAAGATGTAACTTTTTTTTCGGATAAACAGTGTGTAATAATATAGTCTAAAAAAATAATATACATTATATAAGATACGTTCTACGATAGACTACTATATATATTATGTATTTTAATTCCTCTTGTTGCATGAACTATTTTGTGATAAGTTTTAATTGTCCATAGAATTAATTTCTTCATTGTGGTAAAGTAAGGTGTCAAGATCTAGTGATCGCAAATGTAAAATATTTGGAACGGATTCAAATGTGATAATGTACCGTGCCAAGTTTAGAGATCACGATTATACGCGTTCCATTAATTGACGAGTTGTAGGTTGTCGTATATAGTATATAAGGTTGTTATTCAGTACTTTTAATCAACATACCAAATTTAGTGGGTACGAGCGTACACGTGACATAGGCACGTCTTGAAATACCGTATGCCAAGTTTAGAGATCACGATTATACGCGTTCCATTGACGAGTCGTGAGTTGTAGGTTGCATATCGTCCCTCATCTGGAATTGCCGTCATAAAGTTAGTGCGCCCCCTTGTAGTAACTGCTGGAACTATACGTGCGTCTGGCGAGGACTGCTGCATATGATTAACATTGTAAAATCATGTAAATGCTCTATCAGTAGCCACAGCATAATTTTATAGAAATGACAACACCATAATTAGTTCTCAAATACTTTCGGACAAATATAAAAAAATAGAATAGAATAGAATAGAATAGAATAGAATAGAATAGAATAGAATAGAATAGAATAGAATAGAATAGAATAGAATAGAATAGAATAGAATAGAATAGAATAGAATAGAATAGAATAGAATAGAATAGAATAGAATAGAATAGAATAGAATAGAATAGAATAGAATAGAATAGAATAGAATAGAATAGAATAGAATAGAATAGAATAGAATAGAATAGAATAGAATAGAATAGAATAGAATAGAATAGAATAGAATAGAATAGAATAGAATAGAATAGAATAGAATAATTTCTTTATTTCAACTTCGTAAGTGATTTCTTTCCTATATATATTTGATAATTTTTGTGATTCTCCCCATGCTATAGGTATTGCCGTATCCTCGATGCAAAGAGCAAAATTTGCAGACGTCAGCGCCATCTCTTGGTCCTTTATGTCCTCTATAATGAGCTATCTGCACGATTTCGTTGCAATAATGAACTATCTGCTATTTCAGATGAGCGCAAGCAACAATGAACTTTAATAGCTACTTACAGCTTATATAAATAGAGCTCACCTGAAATAGCAGATAGATTGCAACAAAAATCATGGCAGACGAGGGCGGGACGAGGGAAGATATAGGGTTGTTATTAAGTAATATTAATCAACATAACAAATTTAGTGGGTACGAGTGTACACGTGACATATATAGGAACGTTTTGAAGTATGATAAAGTATTGTGCCAAGTTTAGAGATCATGAGTGTATACGCGTTGGCCCAATGGTCGACCTTGGCGGAACCCGCGAGCGACCGCGAGAACAAACGCATACAGCAGAACACGTACGTGCATGGCTCTTCTCGTGGCTTGAGGCAAACAATATGTCACGTGGCCAAACGGCGCCGCACGGCTGGAGGAATGGGAAAGTCAATATTAACTATTATTAGAATAATTAATATTAATTACACAAGACGTTGCACCCAATGTAAAGTTCTATATATAGGGATTCTGTGTTAAAGGGAATGTCAAATAAAACGCTAAAATATACTGTTTAATTAATATTTTTTTTTTCTATTTATGTCGTCAAAATAAACAATAAAAATAATGTATTTACACAATGTAATTTAAACTAACTAGAAACATTTATATGAATGTTTTAGATTAATAATTATATTTTATTTATATTCTCGGATAAATTTAAATTGCTATCGATTAATAAATGAGTAACATATTACTATATTAATTAGTTTTTAACCATGCACTAGTAGATTCTGATAATTTATTGGTTCATTTAGATTCATATTTTTAATCCTGACAGTTGTGAGTAAAAGCATGCATGAAGTATGTTTAGATATTTAAACGTTAACCAAAAGGGAGTTTCATACGCGTTAATAGGTGTGCAAAAATAATATTAGTTCTTTTTTATTATTTTATTTTAAATTTTAATATTTTAACTATTCAAATTCAAAGTTCAAATTCAATTTTTATTTTGATATTAAGATTTACAACTTATTGAATTATATTGATATAATATGGACAACATGCCCGATTTTGATTCAATTCAAATTTATACAGAGTATCTCAAGTTGGCGTCTAATTTTGCAGCACGATTTTATCATTTCATCTATCGCCATAATAATTAAACAATGCATCATACAATCATGCAGGTTGTCCATTGTTGTTTTAAAGTAAATGCATTCAAATTCAATTTTTAATATTTTTAAGCTTTCTAAAAAATAAGTCAACAATACTTAAAAATTACATGGCACTTAACAATTTTAGTAAATATCCAGTCCTTCTTGAAAACATCGCAGTACTGACATTTGATATTTTTGGTCATTTATTTAGTTTTCAGGCTAAAAGCAACAGAAAAATTTTCATAAAAAAATACCCGTTTTATTATTTGTAACAAATTATTAATGTCTAAGGAAAAAATGAAAACCAGAAATTTGAAATTTTGCAGTTTCTCTCGAGTCCAGGAAGTATTGCTAAAAATTTATACCAAGTTCAGTGTGAACCCACGCCCCTTTTAAGTCCTTTCCTTTTTATTAAAGAAGTGAAGCCCCCTATTGAAGCTTCTCCCAAAAATAGTTGCCGGCTCTAAAAAAAAAAACTGAAAAAAGAAACAAGAACAAAGTGGCAAAATTTGGTACCCTCTTTTCAATCAATTTTGCAAAAAAAAAAAAAAAAATGCAGGTTGTCCATTCAGTTATGTTTATTTTGTCAAAATTTTGATTTACTTGGAGAAAAAAATGTTTCAAAATGTGAAATCAAATCTGAAACTTTACAGAGGGTGAACCAACTTTGTTGTTTTGTACTTTATTATGTTAAATTATCTGTTTTATGAGTAATAATGTAATAATTAATAAATAGGTAAAAATATAATTTGTTTGTACACATAATTAAGTTGATGCCACTATATTTTAGAGCTCTGATGGGGACAATTTCTATAGAATATAAAATGTAAAACTGCTGTAATGCGGGGTGAGAATTCACGTGACCTTTGATTAATAAATGAATGAAACTGGCAGATGGAACTATTAAAATAATTAGTTCAAACCGATTATCATCTCCCATATAAAATATTCAAATGGTATAATTTATAATTAAATTGAATGATAAATTTTATAATAGTCAAAGCTTTTTACTAAATTAAGTACCAAACAAAAAGTTAATGTTTGAATTTATATAATGTAGACAGAATAAACTATAATATTGTATAAAAAAGTCATACTGCTGGTCATTAGATCTCTCTCTCTCTCTCTCTCTCTCTCTCTCTCTCTCTCTCTCTCTCTCTCTCTCTCTCCCTCTCTCTCTCTCTCTCTCTCTCTCTCTCTCTCTCTCTCTCTCTCTCTCTCTCTCTCTCTCTCTCTCTCTCCTCTTATCTGAAGAGCAGCTGTTTTTAACCATCGCAGATTTCACCAATTTATTATAAATAAAAAAATTCTCTTCAAAATTCACATATAAATAAACTATATTTTATGTCAAACGTTATCGTTAGAAAATTTAATAATTTTTGGGATTCTCTTCACTACAATCAACTTAACTCTGCACTAGGTAGGCCACTAATGTTAGGTTTGACGAGGGATTGTACATGCCACGGTCATGGTCTAATTTTCATGCTTTGTATCTAAAACATTCAATACTTTTCTAATCGGACCTATTTAATTTCACTTGATGTGAGCTGGGAAACTATGAAAACCTCAGCCACGATGGTCAGTAATCATACATGTGCTGGACACTCTTAATTAATATGATCTTCCGATTATGACTTTTTAAAAATAATTCATGGGCACTTTTTAAAATAAATACCTTTATATTCTGATTAAATAGTTATATAGTAAAAAATATATAAAAGTCAATAATAATTACTATAATTAGTAAAGGCATAAGTGAAGTTAATTAAAATAACACTGTGGCATACGAGATTATTTGACCTGCTTATATTTTGTAATCAACCGAAAAGCAATAAAGATCATGAATTATGAAATAATAATTATGTATTTGTTGAAATGCAAATCATCAAAATTTAATGTGAGAGGTTCACATTATTTATACAAATAAGTTAACAACCTGAGCAGATTCGAGAGGTAAAGCTGGTATTACACGATACAATTTTTCTAATTATTGAATACAATTTTTCCTTTCAAGAAAACTTCAACTCCATTTGTTTGTATAGAGGTGAAATTTTCTTGCAAGGAAAAATTGTATGCAAAATTGTATCGTGTAATACCGGCTTAACATAACATAGAGGTTTCTATAACAGTGAAATACTTTTTTTTCTCTCTCTTCACTAAAATGGCTCATGACCTATAGTTCTATTGGTATACAGTAAGCTTGAAGTAAACTTCATTTGTATATACATCGCGACGGGTATGTATTATAGTGAAACCACTCATTATTCAAATTTAATGTTATATTTTATTCATATTTTATAAGCTAAATTTGACGTAAAATAATTTAATCCTGGATTAATATAACCAACAACCATCTCTTTTCGAGTATTTGAATAGAACATTCAACATTTAATAATCTACCACATTTTAGCTTAACCATGCGATGGTAAGAGTACAATTTTATTATATATATATATATATATAGTTTCCTTTGATTTAATCACATGAATAATTCTTTGTTCTTTACTATAACATAAAATGGAATTAAAATAATAATGGAAAAGGTATGTGCTTATAATAAATTCAATACATATTATCATATACCTACATTTTAAAGTATGATACTGTTTGAAATATATATAATATATTATACCAATTTTTTTCTATATACTGCTTTTTATATTAAAAAAAAAAAGAAGTAACTTCAATGTTCATTTTTAAACATGCAGCTTAATTTATTTTTAATTTTTTTATCCTTGAATTTTTTTATTTCATCCTTTTGTAGAATAAAATGATGTGAATGTGTTTAAAATGTTTAATATTAATGCAATGAATTTTTAAATTCTAAAATTATCACATTTTTTCCCCCTGTACACATCATTGTGTCATCACTCTTGATCATTTTTATCAGAGAAAATAAATACTAGTATTTTATGAACATCATCAATACTTTAAATTTTAATAAAACGTTGATACTGTTGTAAAATATTTATTTATGAACGATGTATATACAAAATTAAATGATAATATTAGTATTATAAAATTAACAGACACATAACATTTATACTCTCATGCATGTATAAAAATAATATTATTTTTTATTATAGACTGTGAGAAAAAAATTAACCGTATATTAGATACCACATAACATTCCTATTGAGTCTTGAAGAACCTGATTTAGGTCCTTTATCGTTCTAGGGTTGGAAAAGGTACCAAATGCATATATATGATATAAATGGAATAAAAATGCATTTTTCTATGCAAGGATTGTCAATAGGCCTGTTCGTAAATAATCAATTGAAAATAGCCCATACTAATAAGATTTTTATTTATTTATTTATTTATTTATTTATTTATTTATTTATTTATTTATTTATTTATTTATTTATTTATTTATTTATTTATTTATTTATTTATTTATTTATTTATTTATTTATTTATTTATTTATTTATTTATTTATTTATTTATTTATTTATTTATTTGTTTGTTTTTTGCGCGTCCGTACAAATGGTTTATCGGATACCTGATTCATGATTCGCATGTGCCTTTACAAAAAGACTTATAATGACATCTCTAACAAGAGGAAAACCTTTCCTTCCCTGGTGAGTGTCATAATTTGATTGAAACGTTAAAAAAATAGTGAAAATACAGCAAAATTGGATTAATACCCAATAATTAATTGGATTAATTTCGTAAATTTTACTGGAAATTTTAATTTTTATCTACATCAGAATACTTTGATAAACATTTCTTTCCGTTTATCATAACAAAATATAGTGTTAACAATTATTATGGTTACTTCGCAGTAATGAAATTTTTATATATAATTTGAGTGTCGCTTATAGAGTTCATTGGGCTGACGTCATGCCCCTTTATGTAGTCTGCCCTGTGGTGGGCTAGAGGGCACAGACTAGTAGTATATAAACAAATTATATATATTATATTCAAATTTTATTTAAAAAAATAAATCGTGTTTGAAATATTGTAAAAATACAGTAATACACGATGAATAGCATAGAAAAAAATTGCACCACCAAGGAACAATAAAAACTATTTTTTGTTCCATTTTTTTCCACCATTTAATGTCTTCTGTATAATGCTCAGGCTTGGACTGGGAAGCTAGGGGCCATATAGGCATTACAGGTAGCAGGGGCTACCTGGAAGGGGGTCTGAGGTCACTTTTGTATACCCTCTGTGTTAAAAGGTGGAGAGGTCAGTCAGGGATCTTTGACCCAGCTTTATGATCAGTCCGAGCCTGCTAATGCCACAGTATTTAGTTGGACCACCACTCCCCTCCCGCCCTAGAGACCGTCTGTATACCTGCGTTGTCATTTCCCCTCCAAAGTCTCAAATAAACATAAACAGCAAACAACTCTATACTTAGCATTATAGAATCACGCATATAGGGTCAGGCAAGCAAAGCAAGCAAGCAGTCAACCCAAGGGGTGGAAACTATATAGAAGTAACAACAACATTAGGCTATATAGCAGCTAGCAAGCAGTCGCCTGCCTGCCTCCATGACAGCTACATCCTTGCCACACAGGAAGTATACATAGCAGCACCAACATTATATATAACACAAGACAAAACATATGTAGTGCCTGCTTGCGTGCCTCTTTGCTGCATGTGATAGTCATGCACGTATAACCTTTATATATAACCACAAAAATAATTTTAACTGGAAAAAATATTATAAAGATTTCCGCAATGTGAGGACTTGCATACGCAGAAGGCTGGGTGCGACCGTCCCGCCTAATTGTTTAAATTGACAGACTCAATATAAAATTGAACATAAGTTAGAACCAGTCTAAATTTGAAGTTTCCTAATTACCATTTCCAGTAAAATTGACAATAGTTTATTATAATAATAGTTTACGAAACTGACATACGTACGTCACTTATGTTTGCAAGTGCAATGCTTATTGCGTTGAGATAGGTACAGCATGTATGTACGAGCATGACGCTGTTGCATCATTCGTGTTGTATATTATATAAGTATAAGTTTAATTTGAAGTGAAAACAAAGCAAATTAATTTTATCTTTGCACTCTGTATTGTGGAGTTCATAGAACAGAGCTGACGTAATAATATTTGCTCATATTTCTAATAATAATATGAAATATTCTTTTTTTATGTATAAAAAATATGTTAATTAACTTTACTTTGTGTACATGACCTTCAGTAAAATATTAATTAATATTCTTCAGAGAGTTGATGAGAGAAAAATGGCTTTTTAATTACTGATCAATGCAAGTGTAATAAACGTAAGGTTGTAAAAATGTACACGCCCATATATGAATAATAATTTGTATTGTAGTTTACATAAAATTTACATAAGTATTATATAATTTGTGCAGTTAAAGTCTTTTTTAAAATTTAATTACCTTTGTAATTTTAGAATGATGTATTGTACATAGAAGAAATAAGAAAATGAGAATTTTAACTTTATGATAAAATCAAAATATTTGTGTAATTAAAAAAAAAAGGGGTTTTTAACTTCAGCTTGAATTAAAACCTCGAGACAGTCACAACGTTAGTACTCACTGATTTGAGGTAAAAGACATTATATTATTCACGTTTAGTGTAATTGAATAATCCTGTCGTTAATTAACCACGGTTATTACGGAAACTGGATAACTTTCTGGATAACAACTCTTTCCTGAATTGCACTAATTCACAAAGTGTTGAGGCCACATTTAATTTAACTCTTGATTTGTTAAGTCTTGAAAATTTGGGATCGAAGAGTTATACTATACATACACTGTACTATACTGTACAGTATAATGACTAAAATTAAGACTTTTAAAAAATAATTTAACCTAAATGTCATGGTCTTATCGCTTTGTAAATTTCCCTAAAATTAGTACAAAATATAATCATGAATGCTATAATTATTTAATGCTCATTGCTCTAATATGTAGATCAATTTGCAAATAATACTAATAACACATTTGAATAACATCACGATTCTGTATTTTTTTACTTAAACAGTTAAATCTATTTAAAATTTGTTCTAAATTTAAATTTTGTATTTATTTATTCTTACTTCAAAGGTACATATATAACTTATTTTTCTGTTTTAATAATTCAGTCTTGCCATAAGATTTTATAAACAAAAACTTTTCGTAAGTTTGTTTTTGTTGTTTATATTGTACCTGTCGTATTTTTTCTGTTAAATGTATAAAGAAAAAAGCATCTCTTGTTATAGTCACTTTTTTAATTATAACTACAACATCAGGTGTATATTATACTTTATCTGTGTAAAGTAATTTTTTTAACAAAGTTTATTATTAACTTCATAGATGAGAAATTGCTTTGTTGTTAAAGTATGTTATGAACATCTCCTCAATTTTTTATAACAGAAAGTTTTAACAAAGTTTAAATTATACAATGTGGATAAGCAACTTTGATTAATTCCATGTCTCCAATGTTTTGCTAAATTTTGTGTGTGACACATAATAAAAATCAAACTCCATCTACATATCATATATATTGCAATGTACAGTACTCTATATGCTATACACGTGTACCAAACTTTCCATAACTAATCAAAGGACGTTGTAAAAGAATTTTGAAAGTGGAGGAGAAGAATATTAATGTTATGTATTGAAAGATTGGAAATTATACAATGCACGTATACCTTAGGTCAAAGTTTCTTTCTTTCCATCACTGATTTTCACTGTCTTAGTTTTAGTTTGCTGATGTCAAAAGTCTTATTATTTATAGATGGTGAGAAAATACACAAGTTTCTTGGCTCCACCGTCATTTTCCACTATTGTCACTTCGTCTTTATGACGGTGTTTCAATTAATTTTAGTAAGAGTCAATAATGTTATTAATGTCTTCTAATTTCTCTTATAATTTCAAATCTGCATAAAGTCTCTAATTTAATTATTTTTTTAGGGGTAGGAACCTTGATAGAATATGCAATTTTGCTATCAAGACCATCCCCCTTAACGACATTTACCTTTATGATTTGAGGGAACCACGGAAACCTTAGTTAGATGTGTCGGTGCAGGAATTACACCGTAAGCTGAGAATTGTAAAAAAGCATAATACATTATAGGTAAGTAATATGAACTGAAAATAGGGGGAATAAATATATTTTACTCTGTAAAAATTATGTTATATAGTTTAAAAGAAATTAATCTTACAGATGTTATCCCATATCATCTATTGCTTTATAATTAAAAACAAACAGAATCTTGGCATTTCTTGTTCACTTCGATTTACTTTGCTTATCTCCTTATCTCATTTCTGACTAGTAATATCTCTTGCGTAATCCAGTATTGCAAATGTTGCGTATATAAACAACATTGAGAAATTAAGACGCTATATATATAATATAAATTTATTTATACATATATATACATATTATATATATATATAATTATATATATATATATATATATATATATA
Organism: Siphlonurus alternatus; assembly: GCA_949825025.1. Classification (NCBI taxonomy): domain Eukaryota; kingdom Metazoa; phylum Arthropoda; class Insecta; order Ephemeroptera; family Siphlonuridae; genus Siphlonurus; species Siphlonurus alternatus. The sequence continues at coordinate 56,691,991 of OX463788.1, read as the reverse complement.
TATATATATATATATATATATATATATATATATATATATATATATATATATATATATATATATATAAATATGTGAGATGTGAGAAATATGAAAATTTTGATATTTAAAGCAAAAGTAAATGTTTCCAAAATGTAAACAAAATTGTCATTGCTATATCAATTACGTTGTTTGTTTGTTGTGAATGACTATAATAGAGTATTCAAAGCTGCACATGCAGTACCATAGATTTAGGATACAATGTTTTAGCATCACAGAGAGGGTAAAATCTATTTTCGTAACCTTGTTTAATTGTATACGTTTGATACACAGTTAATTTACTGCGAAATGATCAAAATAAATGTATGTACTAGGGGAGACAGAGGTGACTGACATGTGGTTGGTGGTGCCATGTAGCTGCAGTGAGTGTCGCCTCCGGACGTTGCCACGACGACAGTCTGACTAATGGTGGTGATGATGCTCTATGCAGATTCTCACCTGCCTCAGTAGAATGAATGATGTAAACTGTAGTAGCAATTCATGACGTCATTCAACACCAACGTCGGTCATGCATATCGCATTTAGGTAACTCCGAGCGTACAGTCAAATTAATTTGTTATTCTCTAGTGAAGTATGAAATTTGCAGCAATTCTATTTGTAAATCAGTTTTGAAAATTTACAGAGGAATTTTTTAGTAGAAGTAGGTATGCAATTTTAACCCTGAAATACGAATAGGGAAGGTCAGAAAAAAAAACATAGCTTTTTGGCTACTTCTGGATGGAATATAATATAATACAAAATTTAAATTAAAGTACGCGATTATGTAATAAGCAACAAAAAGAAAAGGTAAGGGAATTTTAGTCAAGCGCACGTCTTTCTTTTGTTTTGTGGTCTGCCAGATGATAGTCAATGGTGAACGATATTCCTTTTTGTTTATATATATACAATCATATTTTTTTACATTAAGCTCAAAATTATCATATTACATATTTTTATGTTTCAATTTTAAATTTATAGATATGTGCATTCAAAATGATGCAGTAGATATGTGCAATCAAAATAATGCAGGATCATCATTTAGAAATGTCACAAATTAATTGAATTCTACTTTAACGTAACCAACATATATTTATATTTAATATATAATTATATATAATATATGTAATATTTAATTTTTGATGACAGTCCGACAATGATGAAGTGCTTACTGTACTGTGTCACGACACTTGTAACATAAATTATGACATAATATTATGATAATAGTAAAAATAAGCCACGTCTTCTTTTTATGTGATGAGGCAAAAAAAGTCTGACAAACTCAGAAACCAAACCACCATTCTACGTATAATTATTCACTACAATTATATAATATTAAATAAAATTTCATTACAAATACAAGGTACACAAATAGAACACAAGAATATTATATTGGAAAGTATTTGTCACTTAATTGTATTGTTTTATAGTTCATGAACTGTTTGCAATTCAATCAGTTTAGTTAGCATTTACATTATTTAGATTAGGAGGTTTCTGCTGCTGAGCTACATTGAAATTTTCAAGATACTTTTTATTTTAAGTCTTCAAACCTTTCTTGAATTTGAATGATTAAAATCTGTATTGTTAGTAATTAACGTATAATGATATAATGCAATTAAGTATTTGGGAAATTTTGGGGACATATACTTGAACATAGTAATGTCAATTACTTCAAAATGCCAAAATTAATCAAGATTAAAGTTAAAACAACTCTAAATTATGTGTGTAATTTGATAATATTCATCAAGTACTTTATAATATTTCATTTAATTTATTTCGGATCTTCCAAATAAAAATTTATATAAAATTCTGATTTAAAAAATATATTTTTCATCTCTTTGCTGAATAAAAAAAGGGAAATAAAACAATAACAATTTAAATGTTTAGGAGGGGTATAAATTTTAAGATGATTAAAAATTGTTTTATTTACATTTTTATATTTTAATTGCTAGCTCTAAAGTCCTTAAGTTTACTCTAACAACGGAAAATGGAAAGTCCTATATTTGTATTTGTTTATTTTATCAAGAGGGAGAGGAAAAAAAAAAAAAAAAAAAAAAAACGGAGCAACGAAGAATTTTATTAAATTACTGCATGTAGTACTGCGAACTGGATGAAGCCATTATTACGTTGCTACAGTAGACATGCACAGCAAAATGTTTTATAAAAATTAGACAATCCTTTCATTTGTGTGTGTATGTGCCAAAAACAATTATGAAACCTTTTATTTTTTTAATATAAATTATTGTGGATCACAACGTTGCTTCCCTGCATGTTTGTGTTAATTTCTTACACAATTGTGTCACTGACATGGAGAATACAGTATAATATATATGACTACTCAACTAAAACATACTGTAAATTTTATTATAACATAAACAATTTGGATAACTTTCATGTAAAGTGTTTATGTATATATGTCATGGAAATAATTTATTATTATTATTATTATTATAAAATTAACAACAGTTGATTTTTTTTTTTTTTAAATTTTTATTACTGCATTTTAATCCTTATCAAAATACTAAAATGAACAAAAGTGAAGTTTTATACCTATCGGCAGATTTATGCTATTTATAGAAATTGATTTCTGACAATCAGCAAGTAAGTATTATATATAAATATGTGCCCCAGATATTATTTCCGAATTTAAGCTTCGCCTCTTCCACCTCCTGTCTCCTACTCTATTATCACATCTAAAATTATATAGTCTTATATTTTACTAGTCATAAAAGCTATATATATAGTATTTAGTAATAGTATCTAAAGTGACAATTATTAGTACGTGTGTATAATATGCTCAAATTGTAGGTCTTTATCAGAACAATGAAAAACTTATGAACCTCTCAACTTTGAGAATAACTCTATGTTGTTAAATATTTATATTGTGTATTTATTTGAATTCACTAGAATTTAGTCGATATGTTATAATCGTTTAGAAAATTGAATTTTCTAGAGTGCCGTATTAAGGGTAAGGTAACGCCACCAATGTTAAAAAAAAGTCCCTCACACAAAAATTCTGAATTTTTTTTAAAATGTTCTCCTCTACACCCCCTATCAGTAGCTAAAATATCAGGTATACAAATTCGATCCAGTTTTTGATTTATGAATTTTTAAAGTTGACTAATTTAACATGGGAGTTAGCTACTGATATATAGGGGGTGTAGAGGAGAACATTTTAATTTTTTTTTTCAGAATTTTGGTGTGAGGGATTTTTTTTAACATTGGTGGCGTTACCTTACCCTTAACATGTTTTATTTTTATTTTATTTTTTATATTTATTCATTTTGAACTTTTACAGGTTGTGCAGGACAAACATATGTTCACGTCAAGTTTTAATATAAATACAAAACAACACACACAATATCATAACATACATAATGAGCAAATACAATTATTTATCTTTAACATAACAAAAAGAAAATTAGGGGGAAGAACAAATTCAATTTCAGCTAAATACACTATCCATTATTTTTTGCGAATTATTATCAACAATTTTTATTTTATCATGATTCAAGACTTGAATTGATTAAGTTTCTGATTGTTGTTTATTTATTCCAACAGAATTCTCTCAGATAATTTATTACTCTCGAAAGCCTTAATGGAATAAAACTCTTTGGATATCAATACCTTTTTCAGTTTAGTTCGAAATAGTTTATTACTTTCTATTTCTTTAAGACAATTAGGTAAAAATTCGAAAAATTTAACTGTTCGGTACAGAGAACAGTTTTTGAAGAATTCGGAATGTACTTTCAATTTACAATTTTAGTATTTTTTTTTTTTTAATGCTAAGAAATTTTTTAAATTTACACCAAGAACCATTAAAATTAGTTGGCAAATGCAATAAATTACAATTATATTATTAGGAAAATTATTTTATATAATTTATATTGTAAATATAATTTGGAAATACTGCATGCTAGGTAAATAATATTCTATATAATTCTATCTATAAACTATACACGTCAGTAGCACATGTAAGTATGGCCCAGTAATGGCTCAGTGGCTACTCAACCGAGTGAGAGAAAAATATTATAATTTTGTGGGACGCCACGTGCTGAGTGAGGAGGACAATAGTCGGTCAAAAGCTCGCTAGCGTTGCACACAGAGAGTGGAGAGGTGAGAAAAAGGAAAAATGGAGAAGGGAAAAGAGAAATTAATGATTTAGAGGACCAGGAAGAACTAGCAGGGAGATTGATCAAGAGGTAGGGAGAGAGAGAAAAGAGGGAGAGAGATAGAGATAGAGAGAGCAATGCTCGGCTACTGTATGTATACAGTGTAGTGTCGTTATATCATACTAGTAGCGTTAGGTGCACGAACGTATATCTAAACTACCATGATGATAACCAATAACTTCAATACTACTCGTGTGACGCCACAAAGTCAATAAAACGTCACATAATCGACTCCTAACATAAACACAAACCAATTAAATACAAAAAAACTATCGATTTTTATACGGTAAGAAAATAAAACAAAATATAATATAACTGTGTATTTTTTTTCTAATGATACATTTTTTTATGAATGTATAATACCACATGATTCAAAATATGTAGAGTTTATAAATAAATGAACAAAAAAATATATATTTATTCTTGTGTAATACTTTAAGCAAATAACATCGTTGAGGACGTTGAAATATAATTATATGAATGGTGATAATTAATTACACTGCACATAACGTTTTACAAAACAGTGTACAGTATGGCTTTGCTCAATATGCATTACATACAACAGGCTATATTATAATTATTTATGCCTTTCATTTCGTGTCTCATCTATTTTAACTTCAATTTTTTTAAGTATAAAATAAAATTAATGCAGGTAAAATAAATAGCATGAAAACGGGGGGTTAAGTGATTTTGATTTAGGAAGTCCCCTCAATTGTGTAAATGACGCATATTAAGACAAATTTTCCTCACATTGTAGAGTTGACTGACATTCCAATAAACTTATTTATTAATAGTCTAACAACTTGGTACTGGATTTTATAAAATGTTTATTATTTTTTGAAATTTTATAAAAAAAAAAAAAACACCGCTACCTCGGTGCAGCTAAACACTTTTAAAAGTTAGTATATAAGCAGTATATTCTGACAGTAGTTATCAGACACCTAACTTGGTCAAAATATTTCCCTCTTTGTGAGTAAGCTTGCACCAAATTTATTTTGATGCAATGTTCTTCTTCACCTGGATGGTATAATTTATTATAGAAAACATTCATTTAAAGGTAGATTTACATGAGTGATTTCCAGCCTGACGACGCGACGCGAATAATGCGCACTTGCTGTAACATCTATTGTCGGCCATAATTGGAAATTTTAAAAAAAAGAGCATCGTAATTAACGCGATTACCGGCGAATTCGCCACCGCATACGATTTCGCAGCTTTTACGTCAAATCGCGCCGCATCGCTCATGAAAATCCACCTTTACGCTCCTTCAGCCAGGGATTATGCTTAACCTTTAATTTTTAACAAAGAACAATATCACCTACTGTACCTGTCTGAAACAGTTCATGCATTTTTTTTTTTTTGCAAATACGTCATTAAACTATGAGTTTTGGAGAAATTAGCAAACAAATTTAATGAATTTCTCCAAAATGTTGTAAAAATTCTTATATAAAACTACCATCTATTTATGTTTATTAGTTGTTACAACTTAAATGTACCACGTTTGTACCAAGTAGGTACAAATTTTAGAGTAACCACGCTGCAGTTATGGTTTCTCTATTTCACATTATGTATGTATATATTATATTATTATGTAAAAGAAAAAATAAATAAAATAAAACCACATTTTTTTCTGCACGGGGTTGTACCATGTTTATATGACAATCAGTTATGCGCAACCAAGAAAAGTATACGTGCGTGCACGCTTTGAGCTTTAATGTTATTATATACACAAACCAGCAAGCCAACTAGCCTAGCTACACTAAATTTTGTTTTAAAATATTTCGCGGATGAACCCAACAGCTTCGGATTTACTTTATTTTTATAATTTCAAATTTGAAATTTTCAGAGAATATCAAGTAGTCTTAATTCAAAATTTTAAAAATATGATACTTTAACATAAAAGCATACAATCTAATCCTCTTAACTACTTCTGATGAGGATATAATTTAATTTAAGTGTAGTTTGTACGTACAGTATGCATGCATGCTCTGATATTAGTAACAGCTGTGTTGACTCAAGAGGTTTCTACCATAATATTTTCACTGCTATTTTTACAGAAGATAATTTTCTTACGCGTATAAAGGTTAAAACAATTGTAAAGACAGGAACATAAAATAAATATAACAGGGTTTGTAAAAACTGTATGAAGAAATTGTATCATTATTTAATTACCCTTTTTTTTTTGGGTACGTAATTGATAAATATTTTTTAAAATCCTGACATCATTTCAGTTAAATTATTTAATATATTTTAATTTTAATATATTTTTTATTGTATTATATTATTATGTATATATATATATATATATATATATATATATATATATATATATATCTTATCGGGAGCAATATTATATGAAATTGGTACCATCTAAACTCAAATAGTTGCTTCAGAAAGTTAAGAAAAATTTGTATAATATACAGTATATATACGGTTGTGGTAAATATAATGTATATCATCTCATAATACGTAATACAGTACGCACTGGATTGCTGGAGGCTAGATTAAATAATTATATAAAATTTTGATAAAATTCAGTGAACTGAAAGGCAGTAAGCAAAGAGCAATGACTGAACGAAGAAAGACTATATATGTATGAGTTAAGATTTGTGATGCGGTTCTTGATATGCGCGCTATTTTGGGGGACTCTTGAAAGAGTCCATGTGATTACAAGAAGCTTCTCTCTCACTCTATATACATACATGCTACTACTGTTGCTCCAAGGTTTAAATATATAGAAGGCACCAACCAACCATGCATGCAATATACGGAGTGCCAACAAGAAATAACTTACAAGCACAGCTTGAGGCTTCATCGGCAGAAGCAGCAGCAATAGCTTCCTTCATAGTAAACCAAACGAAAAGTAATAATAACGAGAAAGCAATCTCACAAAATAACAGTTCTGTAAGTTCAAGCTTATCAAAATATTATGAAATATTATTAATGCACTCCCTCAGTGAAAAGAGTTCTCACCGAGCTGCTGCATTTGTATAAAGTTCTTCCTACATGGTTATTTCCAATTCTGTACATTCCCTCGCAAATGTTTATAGACCCACCTTTCAGTTACATGTTCTATTTATAGTTTTCAGTAAAGGCATGATAAAAAATGTATAAATTTTATGAGAATTCATCAATAATTCACAGGCTATTGCATTGATACACCCGATAAATAATAAAACACCCTTTTAAAGAAAAGTGTGACCACATGCTGGCAAATTAATAACTAAATCAATTAATTACTCAAATTAATTAAAGGTATATATATAACTATATATTTTTTATTGGTCATTTAGTTACATTGATCAACCAAGATAATTTTACATAACCTTATTGGTTGATACAAATTGTTATAAAGAATAATTCTTCAAGACCTTATTACATCTCTAAATTTATTCTTAATTTACAAAAAACTCGTTTGGGGAAAAAAGAAAAGAAAATATATTCTTTCTATATATTTTTATGTTTGTTGTTGTATTTAGTTATTAATTATTTATTGACAAGACTAATGCTGTATTGTGACAATTTATTGTCACTGTATGTACCGCCTGTGGTCAAATAAAGTATTCTATTCTATTCTATTCTATTCTATTCTATTCTATTCTATTCTATTCTATTCTATTCTATTCTATTCTATTCTATTCTATTCTATTCTATTCTATTCTATTCTATTCTATTCTATTCTATTCTATTCTATTCTATTCTATTCTATTCTATTCTATTCTATTCTATTCTATTCTATTCTATTCTATTCTATTCTATTCTATTCTATTCTATTCTATTCTATTCTATTCTATTCTATTCTATTCTATTCTATTCTATTCTATTCTATTCTATTCTATTCTATTCTATATTGTTTAAAATGCTGACAAGATATTTTTCAAGGAGAAATTAACAAATATTTTAATTATTTCCATTATCATAATTAAATTATAAAATTAATGAATACAAAATTTTATGTGTACAATCATGAATTAATAATTTTCCTAAGGCTCTAAAACAAAGTAGATTGCTCTGTATGAGTAAATAAATATTTCACAAAATTAGCAAAAAAACAACAAAAAATTACATTTACACTTATTGTGAAATCTTCTTTTAACTTCTTATGTTTATGTTCAAAATAATAAATAAGTATTTATTTTATTTTTCTATATTTTTATGTTAAATTAAATTCAACTTAATATAATTTCTTATAATTTTATTTAAATTACTATTTTAAATTTCTAATTTCATTAACTTTATTTAATTTTAAGTATTAAAGATGCAAATTGATTTCATATTTTAACTAACTTAAAAATAAGATTTGATAGCATTATATTATTAAAGAGAGATAAGTTTTTAATTTAACTTCTATTATTTGAAAAAAAAAAATATAGCATTAGAAAATATAATAGCATGTATTCATGTGTTAATTACTATTTTAGCAATCATCAAACGTGTACATAATATTTTACATTCTTGTTAAGAAATCAGCTGAATCGCCGCATCAGAACGCAAACCACGCAACCACATGATGCTTTATGCTAAATTTTGAGAGTGAATTGTCTAAATGAAAGCTCAAAAATTTGGCACTTCCAGCTACTCTCACAATCAGTTGGGATTACTTTAATATTTAAATCTATAAGTATATTATAGTAATGATCTAGCTAGCTAACTACGTTAAGTTAAATAATTCGCTATCTTTATGCGTGCATCAAAAAGGCTGCAATTATGACACCAGTCTTGATGGTTCAATAAGAATAATACGTACGTAATGTTAACAGGTAAAATAATTTCATATCGGAAAGTGAACCGTCAAGATTCATTTTTCAGCTCCTTTCTTTCTTTTTTTTTAATAGTAATTAAATAGTAAATTAAAATTCAAAAATAAAAAAAATTGTATTCATGATAATCATGATTTAACTTATAATATTTATACTCTGGGAGGTTGAGCGTGGCGCAGTGCATTGACCGGTTCTCGTTAGATCACCGAAGTCAGGCTACGTCGAGCGTGGCTAGTACTTAGATGGGTGACCGTTTCAAGTAAAAATTACGTTGCACCCTTCCTGGGGTAAATACATCTCGCTTTCCACCCAGTGCAGTGATGCACTTGTGTGTGGTTCCCCAGGCTTTGGACATCGCTTTGGTCCATTGAGAAAAAGTAGAGGTGTCCGTCCTGACTGAGGTTTTCCATGGTTCCCTCAGTCTCACCTCAGCGAATGCTGGGACGCGTAATAGGCTATGGCAATCATCCGTTCACTACCTTATCCCTACTCATTACCCCGCCGCGAGCTGCAAGCTCTTAGGGGTGTATCTTTGTAAAAGAAAAATAAATAAATAAATAAATAAATAAATAAATAAATAAATAAATAAATAAATAAATAAATAAATAAATAAATAAATAAATAAATAAATAAATAAATAAATAAATAAATAAATAAATAAATAAATAAATAAATAAATGAATGAATAAATAAATAAATAAATAAATAAATAAATAAATAAATAAATAAATAAATAAATAAATAAATAAATAAATAAATAAATAAATAAATAAATAAATAAAACGCTTGATTTTTTTTTTATCAAAAATACGGTAATTTCTACAATTAAAACACTACACGAATACTGAATACTGTTATACTGAACTATAATTCAAACTATTTTCTCTTATTTTGTTTCTTGCACTTTTTTATTGTCTTTTACTTATTAAATATTATGCTTAATATTTGTATGAATTTTTCTGATACGTTTTTTTCCAGCTGTATAAATAGATTTAATCCTGCTAACTATTGTATATTCATGGGTATTCATAAATTTTACTTTTGATACCTTTTTTGTTTATTGAAGTAACACTAACATATTATTTGAATATTTATTAAAAAAAGGCATGGAAAAAAATCAATTTTTGACCATATAATGGATTTCTATAAAAATAATATAGGTGGAGTAAAAATGGAAAGCTATTTAATCGAAACGCAAAATTTTTGTACGAGTTAATCTTTTGGATTCTCCACCATAGAAGAATATTTTTATCGAGAGTATTTTTTTGTTGTTTTTTTATACACAGTATATATAGAAAAACATTATATTCAATAGAAAAAACAAACAAACAATGTTAGTTATAAAAATATAAGGAAATAGGATTAAAAGTATGGGTATTTTTGTTACTAAAATGCATTGAGAGCATTATATTTTTCAACAATAACACGATGGACTTGTTATTGTTTGTGAATGTGAATCAATAATAATTGATTGTACTCAAAATATAAATAATAATGTGTCAAGGATTATCAAATTGTTTTATTTAAGCAATATCTAAAATATTTCAGTACAAATTACCTTTATTTCAAATATAAGCTGTTTAATTTGTGACGGATTATTACGATTATAAATTATAAGCATGTTTGATTTAACGAATCTACCGTATAATAAATGTTAATCAATTTTAGGCTTTTGAACCTCGTCTACATGTTTGTATAAATAGTGCCTCTAACGAGATTATATCCAATCCAAACTTGGATTAATTTTTGACCCTCAGCTGCACCAACAATAATTTTTTCAGTTCAAACATTTGAACCTGGATTTGGAAAGTTAAGTATATTTAACTGTAATAATAAATAAATATAAATAAACATTATATAATAATATATCAGTGTGTCAATTCATGATGTATATAGCAATATTCCAGCCTCAAACCTTGGAAAACAGTTTAAGTTATTTTTCTCTATCTGTCTTTTTCTCATGAGAGTGTAAAATATACTAAACACCCCACAATTAACAAACTAGTAAGTTCCGAAAAATTGTGTATGTTGAATAACTTTCAATCATATAATTAACAACGAACATAATCATAAAGAAGGCAGTAAATAGACAAATTATTCAATATTATTTAGCGTTTTTTTAAATATAGATTGAGGCATACAGTATTTTAAAATTTCTTCTCTTTCAGATATTACGCGCACTTATCGAGCTTTGTATTATTTACATATAGCTGTGATATAGAAAATAAGGAAAAAAAAATTAATATGAAAATTGAGAAAAAAAATGTATTATGTAATATCCTAAAGCCGGTATTACACCATACAATTTTGCATACAATTTTTTCTTGCAAGAAAATTTCATTTCCACACAAATAAATGGAGTTGAAGTTTTCTTGTAAGGAAAAATTGTATGCAATAGTTAGAAAAATTGTATCGTGTAATACCGGCTTAAAACAACCATCACAAATAAGTTTTATGTTGTCATTTGTATTTAAGGATGAATCTCAGTAGGTTAATTGATATCTCGCAACCGTTGCGCCTAAATGCAACAAGACTTGCAGGGGACTTGGAACTTGCCATCAATAGGTGGCACAAATTTTGAAGCGAATCTGTATCTGTCTTATCAATTTTGTGAAAACTGAGGTAGAAGTTTAACACTGGCCTTATGGACGGAAACCGGAAATGGAGCTGTTATGAGAAAACTGCAAGATTGAATTTGCTCAAACCATAACATAAGCGATTAAGTTTTAAGAAGATTCTCAATTTTTTAAAATTTATTTCATTTGATTCTGTCGTAGAAAAATATTCTCTGACTCCAGCAGTAACTATGAGATTCATCGTTAAAAATAAGATAATAAAACAACAAATGACTTGTCTTTGGAAGCTTTTTCATCAAATTCACCTTGTTCCAAAAGAGCACTTCATAATGCTTCAGGTTATAAGTGTGAACATAAATAGTTGTTATTAAAATCTAACGTTGAAAAAAATATCCTGGTAAAAGAAACAAAAAAATAGACTCTCGACAAGAATTTTCTCAATGAATATCGTGTTAATAAAAGTAAAATAATAATATATTATATATTTGTAGAGCAGCAAAATCCAATAAAATGGGTCTCCATGTATAATTATTCTATAATCAGTATATATATATATATACAAAAAGGAAAACAATTTATGTGAAATTGAATCTTCGTAAAAGATAACCAAATATGCAGTAACACTGATGTGCCATGCAATTTGATAACAACAGTCTTGAGCTATGTTATCTTATATTAAGAAGGTCACGTCACAACAGAGCTTCAGATAGATATATATTGTTTACGTCCAATAAAAATGATAGATATTGTGTTTTTACTACGAAAAACATAACTCAATTGAGATCAAGGTTGTAATAATATTATCTAGATATAATGGATTTTTTGTTAGAAAATACAAAAACTACAAACCGAATCCAATCCAATACATCATTGTTTAGCTTTCTCTCTCTCTCCTCTCTCTCTCTCTCTCTCTCTCTCTCTCTCTCTCTCTCTCTCTCTCTCTCTCTCTCTCTCTCTCTCTCTCTCTCTCTCTCTCTCTCTCTCTCTCTCTCTCTCTCTCTCTCTCTCTCTCTCTCTCTCTCTCTCTCTCTCTCTCTCTCTCTATTCCTCTCATTCCTTATTTCATTCTATACCCTTCAGGTTTGTTTTGGACGTTGCTTGGATAAAACTTGAATAGGACGGACGGATGGTCGGTCGGACGTTTTTTTGTTGTCCGATATCGACAGTTGGGCAGCTGACCAATATACCACGTAGTACGATGGATGCTCGGACAACCATCTAGCCATCAACATTTTTGCCTTGAGTGTTTCTATTGCTTTTTTTCTGCCTTTAATTCTTCTAAAGCTTACTATGGCTATAGCTATTATACGTATACTGCACACTGCACACTTCATATCGAAAATCGATTATAAATGAATGCCTGACCACTCATTCTATTACATATGTTTTCTTCTTATATAAGGTCTATAACTTTTATATTATCTATTAATTCGATTATGTGTATTGATGTCCTCTCGTAAATTACAGTCGGTTTTAATTTATCAATATTATTTTAACAACATTTAAGATGACTTTAAAAACTTTTTTTTATTTTAATTTAATATAACTTCATGTAACTTGCTTCATACATCTCCCATTACTCTCTATTTTTTTTAAAATTTTACTTGTAATATCTTTGATTTGAGTTAAAATTTGAAATAACTCTAATAATAATAATAATAACCCTTTAATAATAGTTGAAAATAAGAAATTATACAAAAATTAAACTATTTTTATTAAAATTTAATATTTTGTCCAGTCATTAACAAATCTTAGCTAACAATGTTAGATCGAGAGCATAAAAATTCGGAGAACAAATTTTTTTATCATATTCCATTTTACTAAATCTGCATTATATTGAATACTACTATAGACTAAAAATCTATAATTCTAAACTCTTTATTTCTCTTTATATTTTTTCAATAAAAGAAATATATAATAAAAAACATATATTATTTAATATGGTATATATCCGCTGACAGTCTATAATAATAATAATGTTATATAATACATCAGTAACATCAGTGAGAAACAAAGTAGCAGAATGAGGGTTACTTTATAACTTTAATACTTTACATGTCACCCATTGAGTTTGTTACTGTGTTTTATTTTGGAACTGATACTCAATAAACAACAACAATTATAATATTATTATAACATTTATAACGCATGCCAATAATGCTTATAATCCATGCAAACACATCGATTCTTGGTAAACTTTTTACATTAAATAACAATGGTGCACTTCAATTTCCCTGGTCAAGAGATCAGAGTGGTTTACAAAATTACAAATAATAAATATTTTCTGCGGTGCATTTATAATTTATGAGGATACAAAAATGTGGTAACCAGAGAGCATTTTTAGCTCAGGATATAATAACGATACGGATTATATATATAACGGCCGGGATATGAATAACGAAACGCCCATGCAGTATTAAAAAATCACTAAAAAATTTATGTAAAAATAAAATTTAATTAACACAGCAAATAACACATTGAAATGTGGTTCTGATGATATAAATAAGCACTAGAAAATATTTTTTTAATTTTTTTATTTTTTTTTT